>CAHIKZ030000824.1:1537500-1550000 GCA_903632075.3 Acanthosepion pharaonis | reverse complement strand
TCTCAAAATAGTAAAGAATCCCACCATTCATGGATTTTTGGACAATGATTTCGGAACAAAAAGTCTCTTCATATTAGTAGTAGCATTAGTAGTAGTAATCGTGATGGTGGTGGTACTCGATTTCTTTATCAATACAGCATTCTTCATCCACATTTTCTTCATTCTCCTTCTCTTCTTTAACGTTCTTTCCTTTCTTCCCACACCTCCACCTCTTTCACCTGATTAGCCCTCACTTTTTGAATTCACTTCAACCACAGAAAAAAAAAAAAAATGAGAGATTTTATTTTTATTTTTTCCGCCATTTTTACCGGAAACTTTTTTTTCATCTTTCTGTTTCTTGTTTACCATCATAATTCCTGTTTTGTTTATTTTTCTCATTCTTTTTTTTTTTTTTTTTTCTGTCCGCAGTAATTTTCCGGTACCGGTGCTAAAATGACCTCAACCGTATATTATCACCAAAGCACATATCTTCGACTTCAAACGCTACCAGGCATCCATTGCTTATATGCGTGCGTGCGTGCGTGCGTGCGTGTGTATATGTGAGCGCGCGCGCACGCGCGTGTGTGTATGTGTGTGTGTGTGTGTGCGTGTACGAGGAAGTGCTGAATAATTCTCGGCCCGATTCCCTTCCCATAAAATAACAATATTCCAATGAGTATTCTGGATTTGCCCGGGCGCTTTTCTGGATCTCCTAGTGTAATCACTGCATGATCACTGCCAGTTTCACACGATAAGCGATTATCTCATGGCGTGAAACTGACAGTCACTATACTGTGTTGATTCTTATGTCTACACGTGACTTCTGTCTCCGATACTGAGAACTGATTATACTGAATCAATTGTTACGACTACTGCTACGAAAATTGGTTCACTGTCTTTCACATTTATAAATCTACCATTCATTCGTTAATTGGTGGTTTGGCTTATTTTGGTTTACGGTATATCAACCTCAATAGGTTATTTAATGCCGACAACTTTTTTCTTCTTTTGTCAAAACCTATTTCTGTTAATATTTTTTCCTCAAAAATGTATAGCTAGTAATACTATTTTTTCAAAAAAGTATTACTGGTAATATTTTTTTTCTTCAAAAATTTATTTCTAGTAATAATTTTTTACAAAGTATTTCTGGTATTAATATCTATTTTTACACTTTTATAATGTTTTTACTTTAATTTCGGGGTTAACTATTTGCCTATAGCTGGGACCCTAACAGGTGCTACCACCCCGAATTAGGGTGGTCCTGAGAACACCTGCAATTAAGAGGTCGTTCCACGATCCTCAAAGTCTCCCGATCAACGGCGTTGCTGTTGAACGTAGTTTATCGTCTTACCTTGGACGCGGATGTAGTTTATCGTCATACCCAGGACGCCCGTTCATTGAATATTGCTGCAACATCTGATCTGATCTGATGCTCCTTGTATATATCTCAAGATTCTCGACAAATCCAAAATATTCTATAATGTAATCAATCCTAACCTGGCATCTCGACTTGAATCACTTTCTGTTTTAGCATACCTACGGACGATAATGGGTATGTCCCCATTCACATAAATCCAGTAGTAAATACAGTATGTTGGTCTGCAGCAGGAGATTAATTGTGGAATTCACTTGACTCACTTCCAACAGTTGACTACTTCTTCTGCACAGCGCTGGCGAAACTTATATGTGTTGTTCTTTCCTAAGCATCACCAAAGCACATATCATTGACTTCAAACGCTACCAGACATACATTGCTTATATGCGCGCGTGTGTGTGCGTGTGTGTGTGTGTGTGTGTGTGTGTGTCCGAGGAAGTGCTGAATAATTCTCGGCCCGATTCCCTTCCCATAAAATAACAATATTCCAATGAGTATTCTGGATTTGCCCGGGCGCTTTTCTGGATCCCCTAGTGTAAAACTGCATGATCACTACCAGTTTCACACGATAAGCGATTATCTCATGGCGTGAAACTGACAGTCACTACACTGTGTTGATTCTTATGTCTACACGTGACATCTATCTCCGATACTGAGAACTGATTACACTGAATCAATTGTTACGACTACTGCTACTGTTTCGTTTGATTATTCTATTCAGTAACCCTCTCTGGGTTACTTTCCCACCTCTCTCTTTTCTATAAATATTTTTATGGTAATGGTTCTGATGAGCTCTCCTCCTTGGTACCTCGACTGAATGAATTTAAGCCTGCTACTAGATTGACAGCTAAGTCGTGCCATTTTACTTTTTATCTAGCTAGATACAAACAGTGTCTCGGATATGGTTTTTCTGCCATCTTTCATTACAGTTAAAATTGAATGGTCTATTATTTATCTGCGGTAACGACAAGGCATAATTGAGGAAGGAGCAGAATTATATGATATTATACAAACATTTAATTGGAAGCATTCACATGGATTCTAAGAGATTCTTTTCTCGAACTTCTGGCTTATAGAACTCGCTTCCAATTTCTTGCTTCCCTGCCATATACAATCTTCAAAGATTTAACTGCAACGCCAATCGCCATCTTCTGTCTCTCAGAACCTTATCTTTCAATGTCCTTTCTCCTCACTAAAATCTTCTCATTCTCTTTCACACCCAGTAAACTCTTACGTCCTAGTAACAGCATTCCTTAAGGTGAGATGATTTTTTAAAAAATCATCCCCCATAAATACAGCAAATTTTATGCAATGTAAATACAGAGTGTGAGCAGTAAATTGTCGCCATTTTATATTTGTAATTTCGCGCATGCACGTTGTTTGTTTTTGATTTTGTCGACTGCACAGTATAGTAGGGTTCGTTTGGATACCGTTTTTGAGAAATAGATCACATGACACAATTCACTTTGCCGGAAATTTGAAAACAATATACTGTACTGTTTGGCATTCTCGCCGGAAGCTCCAATACAAACATTTCAAAGTGTTTCACAGTGCATAGGATTCAGAAAGAGTTGGATGGTATATCTAGTCAACATCATAGTGTTTGGAGTGATCACTAGCGATAACAAAGTTATGCCTCCATTCATCTTCTCACAGGGCCTTTGACTCAACACGGAAATCTATATCAAGTGCCTTGAGGAGCTAGTGCTGTCCCTGGGTGAATAGGGTGGCTGCTATAAAACCCTATGTCTGACAACAGGATCCTGCAACAAGGGACCCCAGTCATGACTGACAGACAATTTATGCGACCACATAACCCCTTACATCTGGTCACCTAACTCCCCAGACTACAACCACTTTGATTATTATGTGTGGGGTGCAGTTGAGTGAGAGACTAACAAACATCAAAGATGTAGTAAAGGCAAGGATTATGGCAGCATTCATTAACTTAAATAAGGAAACCGGCCAGAAATGTTGCAGGAGATTCTGAAGTAGTCTGGATGCCGTAGTTGAAGCCAATGACGATTTTATTGAATAAATTTACTCTTTCGTATTTCAAGCTATGTCTGTGCAATTTTGGTAAAATGTTAAAATGAAATGTCAGTGTTATTTTCATTTTTGCGTAATTTAGACGACAATTTATACATCGCACCCTGTATATGTATGTGTGTGTGTGCGAAAAAAGTTTTGCTCCGTTAATCATGATATATATATATATATATATATATATATATATATATATATATATATATATATATATATTGTGTGTATTTAGGCAGCATCTTTTCATTCATACACGTTTCATTAAATAATACAGACAACTTATCAGACGTTACGAAAAAATTTATATAAAATAAATAGACAACACTTGTCTATATTATTCAATGAAATGTATGAATATACACACACATATATATATATATATATATATATATATATATATATATATATATATATATTAATTAAGAGGATTTGAAATAATCATAATTAAGTAATTCATCGAGTCTAGAAGAAATCTCAACAGAATGCAGAAAGCACTAGACGGTCGTTTCGTCCCATATATATATATATATATATATATATATATATATATATATATATATATATATATATAAAGAAATAACAGTAAGAAAGAACGCTTGAGGATGAAATGGAACTAATGTCTTTAATTTAATTACAAAATTAAATTCAGGGCTTTTAGCTTCCATTTTGAAACATGGTTAGAACTGTGTAGCGAAAAAACATTTTAAATCAATTAATTTATTATATATATATATATATATATATATATATATATATATATATATATATATAAACTGTTTCATTAAATGTACAAAATTTATTCATGCTGTTTGCTCCTGGTCAGGACACACTGACTTCAATCAAATATATAGGCAGACTTATTTTACCTCGTATTTTTATGCTGAGAATCCCATGGATTGAACATGTGAGTAATGAGGAAGTGTTAAGCAAAATGGAAACCAATAAGACGCATATATTTAGAATCAGAAAAATACAAAGAGACATGAAATTACTAGGACAAAGAAAAGAGGCCGTGGAGAGTTTGACACTCACAAGACACGTCGAAGGCAAGAAAGACAAAAGGAAACAGTTAATAATCTAGCTAAGAAGTTTTTATAAATTGGTGGCAGAACAGGGAGAGAGGGATGGTGAAAAGACGAACCTTTCTATTAACTACAAAGGAAGATGTGAAGAGCCATGATCCTGAAGGTTAACGGACATAGGAGAATGTGCATTTATGAATATAAAACTGTGGATGTGAGTACAGTTAGGCGGTGGATAATATATTTCGCTGCTGATAACAGTGATTTGTGGATGACAAACCATGTTTCAGTTGACAATACACAACTAGCCACCGACAAAATATTCACTGCTAGTCAAAATGTACACCTAATAGTAGAAAATAATGTTTTGTAGCTAAAAACGTCTCTATGCGATAGTGTTATTGTACTCCCTATGTTTTACTTTCTGTAAAAAAAAGGAGGCATTACTTTCAGAATATATTCATATATTTAAAAGATTAATAATAATTGAGTATTTATCTGTTTTCATAAAAAGTTGTTTCATTCTCCTGTGCCTAATTTATGCTTTAATATGATTAAAAGAAGATTATCAGAGTCCGAGGTAGTGTCAAATTCAGACTCCGCAAGCATTTGGCGGTATCGACCGTTGAACGGGGATTAGCTCGATAGTCTCTTTTCAATGAGTAACTCGCTATTGTGGCCTTCTGTAAAACTAAGCTTGGCTCAAGTCTTTGCTTTGCTGTAAGTCAACTTCAGTTAACATAAATAAAAGCAATGCCTCATAAATAAACAGACTATGTGCATGTGTGTGCGAGAGTGTGCATGTACATGTGCACGCGTGTGTGCCTTTGTGTGTGCGCTAATTCTGATACTGACTTTGCTTATCATTTATGTTCAGTATTCGTTTTCATCTATTGTTTCTATTACTAATTATATAAAAATTCAGAGATTTTATTCAGTTGCCAACAAATCACGATAGATAGATAGATAGATAGATAGATAGATAGATAGATATAAACAGAATAAGATAGATAGATAGATAGATAGATAGATAGATAGATAGATAGATAGATAGATAGAAACAGAATGGGATAGATAGATAGATAGATAGATAGATAGATAGATAGATAGATAGATAGATAGATAGATAGATATAAACAGAATAAGATAGATAGATAGATAGATAGATAGATAGATAGATACTTAGAAACAGAATGAGATAGATGTGAACAGAATGAGATAGATAGATAGATAGATAGATAGATAGATAGATACTTAGAAACAGAATGAGATAGATATGAACAGAATGAGATAGATAGATAGATAGATAGATAGATAGATAGATAGATAGATAGATAGATAGATACTCAGAATTTCTGCTTACTTAACTCGCCAGGGAATAACTTCCTCACAAAAAATGATAGCAAATGGAGTTCTTTATTTCCTGCAAGACTGATTTCGTGAACTATGTGAAATGATCGGAGAGACACGTGAAACACGGGGTAATTTGACGCATAAACAATTTTTTCATTCTTTTTAAATATAAATCAATCTTTTCTATCTTTACACACACACACACACATATTGTGCTACTAAAAAGTAGTAGCGACTATAGCAGGCACCTGTGCACGCGTTCACTGTAGAAGCCGGCACGCTTGTTCAGGAGACATTTTCAAGGACGATCGCAATTAAATGTTAGAATAAATCATTTATGTTTTTCATGGTTGAATTCCTTGAACTTTGAAGTCATACTTGACATATTAAGTGAAATAAGGTCACCTATCGCCCGGCTCACACTCCTTCTCCGTCCTTTTAACTGGAGTAAAGGTTTATCCCTTGTTTCCTTTTTAGAATTAGGTTTCTTGTTCCTTCTTATTTCTCTTCCACTTCCAGTAGTCCCCCTTGCATCTTAATAGCATTATCGCCTTATTTGGGTGTAATGCCTAGCCATCCATTTGCACAAACTCGCTAGGCATGTTCCTCTGTCTCTCTTACCTTCAATATGTACCGTGGGTGTCAACTTTTCTAAGCCTTCTTTCCCCATTATGTTCCCTAGAAAGTTTAACTCTCATTTTCTGGTAGTAAATATAAGTGTCCTTTTGAGCGAAAGACATGTAGTTTTACCGACGGAGGCTGAGAATACCATGAAATGAATTTTAAGGAAAATGGGAACTAAAATAAAATTTATAATTACAATTAGAAAGAGTCTGGTGAAATTTCTGGTAGAAGGAACGAGGAAAGAGAGCACAGAGATCCTAACACTCACGGGAAATACTGATGGCAAGAGAAGCAGGGGTAAACAGCGAGTAACATTGACAAAGAGGGATGGTAAAGGGTCAAAAGTTACTTAGAGCAACAAAAGACAGGAAGTTGTGGAGAGCCATTACGACCAAGGTCCTGAAAGAACTTGGCATATAAATTTGTGTGAATAGATGATAGAAGAAGAAAGAGATATGGTAAAAAGGTCAAAAGTTACATAGAACAACAAAAGACAGGAAGTTGTGGAGAGCCATGATTTCCCACGTCCTAGAGAGAACATCCTTACAGGTTGTCCCGTACTTATGCCATTCTGCCAAACTAAGCAAAACTTAGTAAATATGTTCTCCGGACCAGGACGCCTCGGCGTGGGTTTATGGTTAACGAGCTAAAATCGTGGACTATTATTGTGGTGTAAGGGAAGCCGATCCTCATTGAATGTTCTGTACTTGTATCCTTTTGCCAAATCAAATTAAACTTAGTAGATGTTCTCCAGACCAGGACGCCTCGGCGTGGGTTTATGGTTAACGAGCTAAAATCGTGGACTATTATTGTGGTGTAAGGGAAGCCGATCCTCATTGAATGTTCTGTACTTGTATCCTTTTGCCAAATCAAATTAAACTTAGTAGATGTTCTCCGACCAGGACGCCTCGGCGGGGTTTATGGTTAACGAGCTAAAATCGTGGACTATTATTGTGGTGTAAGAGAAGCCGATCCTCATTGAATGTTCTGTACTTGTATCCTTTTGCCAAATCAAATTAAACTTAGTAGATGTTCTCCAGACCAGGACGCCTCGGCGTGGGTTTATGGTTAACGAGCTAAAATCGTGGACTATTATTGTGGTGTAAGGGAAGCCGATCCTCATTGAATGTTCTGTACTTGTATCCTTTTG
This sequence comes from Acanthosepion pharaonis, assembly GCA_903632075.3. Classification (NCBI taxonomy): domain Eukaryota; kingdom Metazoa; phylum Mollusca; class Cephalopoda; order Sepiida; family Sepiidae; genus Acanthosepion; species Acanthosepion pharaonis. The sequence goes on along the minus strand of CAHIKZ030000824.1, from coordinate 1,542,454 downwards.
CCAAATCAAATTAAACTTAGTAGATGTTCTCCGACCAGGACGCCTCGGCGTGGGTTTATGGTTAACGAGCTAAAATCGTGGACTATTATTGTGGTGTAAGGGAAGCCGATCCTCATTGAATGTTCTGTACTTGTATCCTTTTGCCAAATCAAATTAAACTTAGTAGATGTTCTCTCGACCCAGGACGCCTCGGCGTGGGTTTATGGTTAACGAGCTAAAATCGTGGACTATTGTGGTGTAAGGGAAGCCGATCCTCATTGAATGTTCTGTACTTGTATCCTTTTGCCAAATCAAATTAAACTTAGTAGATGTTCTCCGGACCAGGACGCCTCGGCGTGGGTTTATGGTTAACGAGCTAAAATCGTGGACTATTATTGTGGTGTAAGGGAAGCCGATCCTCATTGAATGTTCTGTACTTGTATCCTTTTGCCAAATCAAATTAAACTTAGTAGATGTTCTCCAGACCAGGACGCCTCGGCGTGGGTTTATGGTTAACGAGCTAAAATCGTGGACTATTATTGTGGTGTAAGGGAAGCCGATCCTCATTGAATGTTCTGTACTTGTATCCTTTTGCCAAATCAAATTAAACTTAGTAGATGTTCTCCGACCAGGACGCCTCGGCGGGGTTTATGGTTAACGAGCTAAAATCGTGGACTATTATTGTGGTGTAAGGGAAGCCGATCCTCATTGAATGTTCTGTACTTGTATCCTTTTGCCAAATCAAATTAAACTTAGTAGATGTTCTCCGGACCAGGACGCCTCGGCGTGGGTTTATGGTTAACGAGCTAAAATCGTGGACTATTATTGTGGTGTAAGGGAAGCCGATCCTCATTGAATGTTCTGTACTTGTATCCTTTTGCCAAATCAAATTAAACTTAGTAGATGTTCTCCAGACCACGAGTCTATCGCATATTTTGTTCTATAAAAGCAAGGCTTACGCGAAATATGACGCAAGGACATAAAAAGCTAAGAACTGAATAACGATACTGTGAATTTATTTTATTTTTTTAATTGATGGAAACTTTTAACCTAACAAAGAACTGTGATTACTTAACCCAGTGGCTCCCCAACTATTTTTTCTCTGGGCCGCATTTTCGGGATTAAAATTTGATTGCTCCTTACCAAATTTTACGTGATAAAAAGTACATTTAAAACGAAAAATAACCGAGAATGGATTAAAGGGAGATAACCGCTGTTTCGAAGTCCAAAAATAATCATTGATAACTCTCTCCTCCAATTTGCGGATCCTAGTTCTTAATACATACTTGATATCATGCAAAAATATCACAATGATCAAATCGGTCAGTAACTATTTCTAATTATCTGTACTAGAACTAATGCATGTAATTACAAGTAATCCATAGTAATATTTTAAATTTTAATATTTTAAATTAATATACATACGTGTATGATTTTTTTAAAACTGTTTTTAAATCTTTGATTATATTTCAATCATTCCGCCTCACCGGCTATCCTCCTCCACCGCACCTATGAGGAGCTCGCACCCTTTGGGAACCACATGAAATCATTGTTATAACAATGCCTTTCTCACCAGCGCTTGAATGCTGTTTTTCAAGACTGGTATGTGGAACAGCTTTTTTTTCTATATGTTTGAGCCTTTGGTGGGATAAACTAAGCTTAATAAATATCTTTGCAAGCTGCAAGAAGATTAAAACAGCCACTTATATATCGTTGGTGATGAAAAGGGCAAAGAGGAAGAGATTGCGGAAGTGAAACTGATTGGCTGATTTTTCACTAAAGGTTACTCGTTTCCTGCAAGCGTTTTTCTATTACGGAACGGGCTAATCCGAAAGCAATGCGCGACAACGCCGATCGGATATGATAGAAATTTTTAGAGCAGTAGCTTGTGGGCCTGGCCGGTGAGCTGTTCTTATCAAGAGAAGGTGACAGAGATAGATTTTCTTGGGCCTGCGATCAGGATTACAGCCGATCTCGAAGTTGATAATCCAAGGTCAGTTTTGGGCATCGATTTCAAATGCTGAGAAGTAGACAAAAGCAAGGAGGATTTAAATGTCTCAGACATCATGAGCAGGGGCTATAGATAGATAATGAAAAAGAGTTAGATATCAATGAGTTGAAAGAAAGAGAAGAAAAAGAGGGTGATAAAATACAGACTGCTAAAAGAGAGAGACAGAGAGTTGATTTATACAGACAAATAATATATATAGCGAGAAAGGCAAATAGGTGACTAAATAGAAATGAATGTAGTAAAATTCATTTTTACCTATCTCTTCAAATTTCATTCACCACAATTCCTCTCTCTCTCTTTCTATCTCTCTCTCTCTCTCTATATATATATATATATATATATATATATATATATATATATTTTTTTTTTTTTTTTTTTTTGAACAATAAAAATATTAAAAATTAAAATCTTCAGACACACTGGGTTGTAGATTAATATTCTTTCGTTTTTTTATTATTATTCCATTTAGATTTCTCGGCTAGTTTCGGACAAAATGCCCATCATCGGGAGAAGAAATATTTCTGCTTGCTGGTACCAGTAAACTACAGAAATGAATGTCTTGATGGAGAAAATGAACTTTTGTCTGTAGTTTTCATTTGTATTTTTTTATTTTTTTTATCTTTTTAACATGAATCTTAACTATCCTTGTGTTGGTCAAACAGTCTCTTTTAAGTTGTTATTTGAGATAAGAGCTGGATGGATCTATGCTTCTCTCCATTCCCGTGATCATTTTGACAGTTTTATTGGTCCTGGAGAGGGGACATGTCTCTGTTTAGTGTTTGTGTGTGTGTTATTTGGTTCTTAGAGAGTGAGTGAGTATGATATGTGTAAGCGTGTGTATTGCTGTGGGTGTGTGTTATCATTTGGCTCATTAGGGAGTGAGTGAGTATGATGTGTGTGTGTGTTTGCTGCTTTTGGTTTAATTTCTTTTGGTTGCGCACCTCCTTCAAATCATAAGTACGTTTTCTTATAAGCAGCCTTTCTCATATTTATTCTCTCTAACCCACTTCAATCTCTAAATAAGAATGTTTGTTTGGTGAAAGGCATGATTGCGCATGTCTGTAAATTTCTGAATGCGTCTCTTGCAGATATTAAGTCTCTTGAAATCCCACATACACACACATTTTTCTCCTACCCTTTTTCACATGTATACACACTCATATATATATATGTGTGTGCGTGTATGCGTATCCCCCCTCTCTCTCTCTCTCTCTCTCTCTCTCTCTCTCTCTCTCTCTCTCTCATTATATATATATATATATAATTATTTATTTTAGGATATTAAGACAAAAACATGTTAAAAATCGCTACACAATTAGAATTATGTTTCAACACTAACAAATGTGTCTACTCAGGCGACGGTAACCTAATGCCGAGTAAACATTTATTTTAATTTTAAAAAACAAATACTTCCGCTTTTTTCTCGAGAAAAAAAGCAGAATTAAAAATAGGCTTGTGGGCTTTACCGTGATTAGCCAATTGAATGTGACCTACGCTAAATTCAAACCCACGAATTCTTTTTTATTATATAGGTCATAACACGAAGTTGCATATAAATCCTTGACAATTTCATTATGGACAGTATAAATGGTTACACTATTTTGCAATATGTATATAAGTCTGACGTTCAACTTTCCTAAGAAGTAAAAAAGAAAAAGGTGAAGAGGTAATTTAACATAATGCTAACTAGTTATATGCTCACTAAGCTATCTACATAAAAATTTGTAGTTAATAAATAAAAGGCCCCTTTAAGAAACTGGTAAATAAGTTAACCCTTTTGAAAAAAAAAACATATCATAAATACAAAACAACTTTGGCAAATTAATATGCAACCGTTAATAACCATATATGCAACCATATAAGATGTTAATAATACTAACTAATCAATGTAAGATGTTAATAATACTAACTAAACACTTGTACATCCATATAAGATGTTAATAATACTAAATAATCATCAATACAGAGATAAATTAAATGAAAATGAATCTTATAACTAGAATAGTAAGCCATATAAAGTGCACCGCAGTTCATCAACTGATTATTGCTATAAGAAAAAGTATTATCAAATTCAAAGTAAGGTAAAAAATAGACAATGCCTACAATTTACGGTCAATTCACTTCTTTAGTTTAATAAGGGTTTTTATCACTAAATCTGATAATATCTAATTTTTCATGTAAGATTAATTACCTTAGCTTATCACCTACAAATAAAATAATTAAAGCATATGGAAGAGGCATAGTACGTGGAACTAGAACAATCTACCCCGGTGGATGAAATAAAGGGTTCAGTTCGAAATTCCATTCACCTGAAGAATGCCGGAGTGTACAACGGCCGAAACGTCATGAATATGGCAACAAAAAATGAGGACAACAATGTAAATAGTGCAAGGCCTTTGGTATGACGGCATCACAATCAAGAAGTGGCTGTCTGTGGGTAAGTAGATATCTATTTCAGCAAAGCCCAGGCAAATCTTGCTGTGACTTTTGCGGTTCTTTAGTGCTCACTGGCCAATGTCGGATTCAATGTGCATACATCTACAGTGCGATGAAATCGGAACAATGCTGATCTTCATGGCAGAATGCCTAGAAAAGGCCACTGCCTACGGAATAGCACAAGCATACTCGCTTCAGCTATGCCAAAGATCATATTCATAAGCTAGAAACATTCTGGCAAATGTTTTATGGTCGGATGAGATCAAACTAGAGCTTTTGGGGAAGAACAAGAGTTGAGATATCTGGCGAGCTCCTAATAAGGCTTTTGAAAAAAAGAATTTGATACCAACTATAAAACATGTCGGAGACAGCATTATGATATAGGGGTGCTTTGTTGCAGCTGGAATAGGCAAAATTGTACACATTGACGGTACAATGGACACTGCAAGTGTCTTGTCCTCAGTTCAAACGTTGGATATAAGTCGGGGCTGCACCAGGACAATTATCTGAAGCATCAAAGCAAATCTA
>CAHIKZ030000824.1:1530000-1535000 GCA_903632075.3 Acanthosepion pharaonis | reverse complement strand
CTAATTTGTTTTTAATAAATACATGTTTAGAAAGTATTGTGCTGTTCGCGTATTTACTATTTGTAAAGGATGTTTTATGTGCGTAGTTTCTCCGTTTCCAGGGTTCTTCAGTTACTCCGATGTATATTTTCTTCGTTATCTGCTGATTTTACAGTGGTTTTGTATATTATATTGTTTTGTCAGTAACCGCTATTAAAGGGGCATTCGTTTCTACCTCTGCAGTTACAGGTGGGTTTGATTTGTGCGGGTGTTTTGCTGGTATTATTATTTGCATCATGTTCTCGATGCAGCTGTAGCTGATTTTTACCATGTTTCTGTTGAATATCTTGCGGAGAGTGCTTAATGGGCGAAGTTTTTTATGATTAATTTTTCCCACTTTACGTTTGTTTTTTGTTTTTTTTGTTTGTTTTTTTTTTGTAAGTTGAATTAAACCATATGTTGTTTTTTTTTTCTGTTGGCTTTTCGTTACTGCTTGGTGTGTATGTGAGTGTATGTGAGTGTTGCTGAAAATCCGTTATATTTTAGGGCTGTTGATTTTCGGCAACACTCTCATACACACCATAAAGTTTCCTTTAGACTATGACCTGTTTGCGATACATACATACATACATACATATACATACATACATAGAAATGGACTGTTTGCAAAAGAGAACCTGTGTTTAGTCTACTTACCTTGACAATCGGCATTCTCAATGAATGGATTTTAACAAAGTTCGAATAAAATTCAAGTAGATTAACGAAAGAAACTCTTGTTCTAAACTTAGCTCAGCACAAGGCTACTCTAGCTGAGCACACAATAAACATCAAACTCATACTAATAGATGATGTTGCCTGATGAGCTCTTTCGCCATGAAGCTACCATCTTCTTTTATGTGCCGTGTCCCTTCAAGACGTAAGCGATTATGGTCCACCACATCTTCCTGTCCCTTGTAACTCTTAATAAGTTTTGTCTTTTTGTTATTTCTCTCAAAAGCTGTTCTGCAATCTATTTGCTCAATCTCATCAAGTATGTTACGTGCTGCTTTCCCCTGTCCCTCTTTCCCTCTATCTGCCCTGTGAGTATCAGATTTTCCAAGCCCTCCTTCCTCATTACGGTCCCCAGTGATTTCAACTGACTCTTCCTAATGTTAAGTATAAATTTCCTTTTTTTATCCAGTTTCTCCAAAACCTAGTTGCTCACATGTTCGATCTATGGTATCCTCAGCATCTTTCTGTAGAACCATATTCCTGTTACTTCAAGTTTCTTCTTCATCTTTGAGGAGATTGTCCAGCATAAACTGTCATGAAGGAGAACAGATATCACGTAACAGTTCAGTACTCTTTTCTTTGTTTCTAACGAATTTTTCTGTCTTTTAATAATCTGCTTAGCTTTTGGAATGCGTCTTTTGTTGATCAAATGCGTCTCAGTGTTGCACTTTCTATCCTCTGCTAGAACTCTCCTCAGAAGCTACGGTAGGCATCTGTAAATTCCAACAAAGAATGCCTAAAATAATTTACGATAATCTCAGCTGATTAGTCTGGTCTGTTTGTGTCTTGTTTCTGATGAATGTTTATCCATCACAAAGTATTCGCTACCAAGTGCCATTTCTTTGCTTTACTCTATAAATGAAAGCACTCAATTTTTGATTTCAGTGGATTAAATATGAAAATTACGCAAAGATAATATTCGAAGATTTGAAATGGAGCCTTAGACGTCTTGATTTTCAGCCCTTTCCGTTACCACTTGAACCAAACATCCTGATATAAATCAGTATAAACAATAATTCCAACCAGTTTCTATGTATTAGACTGATCGTAAAAATAAAAAAGGTTCTTTGATTTCGTTTTCAATACGGGTTTCTAATATTTTGAAATATTATATTTTTCCATTATCGATATTTAGACAGATCGAACGACTACTTCGTGGAACCGACTCCCAAGAGGATGCTTTCCCGATTACTACAATCTTAAGCTGTTCAAGTCTAGAGTCAATCGTTATCTTCCCCACATATTCCCACAAAAAGTGTCATTCTCTACCTCGAACGGGCCTTTTACAGGGGCACGATCATTGTAAAAGAAGCTTAATTGAAAGTAATCTTGTAAAAATATCTTAAATTTTATTATGAAATGAAGAATTTCTAATTTGTTTTGACTAGTACTTCTTTTCTCTTAAAATCTGTTGCCATTCATCGCAGCTATTTATCAATCTGCGGTTAGTAAATTAATACTGATATGATTGGTGTATGTAAATAAATGCACTTGAACGTTGTGGTTGACGTGAAGAACGCTATTCTCTATAGACATGCTTTAAACATAAAAAAACACATTAATGCTAAGAGAAGTTTCTCGAGGGAAGTTTCTTAAGGTTTTTTTTTCATTTCCTTTCCGATACATGTTTTTCATTAAGCACCGTACAACGTCGATATGGGTTAATAAAGAAGGATCGAGAAAGGAATTTTAAAAAAATAAACAAAAATACAAAATAATATATTTCTTAATTTCTAGATAGATAGATAGATAGATAATGAACTATTTACAGTAGATATATATTATCGTTTATAATGGGTAGATATGATCGTTTCAATAAATATATATACAGTTCGCAAAACTAAAATAGATAGATAATGAACAGCTTACAGTAGATAGATAGATAGATAGATAGATAGATAGATAGATAGATAGATAGATAGATAGATAGATATCGTTTATACTCGTTAGATATGATCGTTTACAATAAATAAGTAGGTATATACTGCTCGCCATAGATAGATAATGAACTGTTTACAGTAGATAGATATTATCGTTTATAATGGGTAGATATGATCGCTTCAATAAATAAGTATATATATACTGTTTGCAAAGCTAAAATAGATAGATAGATAGATAGATAGATAGATAGATAGATAGATAGATAGATAGATAGACATCGTTTATACTAGGTAGATACGATCGTTTACAATAAATAAGTAGGTATATACTGCTCGCCATAGATAGATAGATAGATAATGAACAGTTTGCAGTAGATAGATAGATAGATAGATAGATAGATAGATAGATAGACATCGTTTATACTAGGTAGATACGATCGTTTACAATAAATAAGTAGGTATATACTGCTCGCCATAGATAGATAGATAGATAATGAACAGTTTGCAGTAGATAGATAGATAGATAGATAGATAGATAGATAGATAGATAGATAGATGTCGTTTATACTAGGTAGATATGATCGTTTACAATAAATAAGTAGGTATATACTGCTCGCGATAGATAGATAGATAGATAGATAGATAGATAGATAGATAGATAGATAGATGTCGTTTATACTAGGTAGATATGATCGTTTACAATAAATAAGTAGGTATATACTGCTAGCGATAGATAGATAGATAGATAGATAGATAGATAGATAGATAGATAGATAGATAGATAGATAGATATGGGCATATTTTAATATATGGATATAGACACTGTGCAATAGTTAGGAAAAAATAAAGAATGAGAGACTGACTTACTGAAGTCAAGGAAAAGTAAAATGTGTAGGAATAGTATGATTTTATACAAGCAAGCATATACTGTACAAATGCATGAAGAGCGACAGCTGACGAAGATGTCTAACGTGGGCGGCGTTGGTGATGAAAAGTGGAAATGAATAAAATCGCCAAGAATCAAGCGAGTCAGCGAGCAACAAAGATGAGACAGCAGAGAGTAAAACATGAATTCGCTGTTAATAGCTTCACCGGCGTTCTGCAACCAGGAAATAATGAAGTGCCAGCAACAGTGTCCTATTGGTTGGGAGCCGAGCAAAAGAAGACCGGTCTACTTTCGCGGGAAGCTATCGCTGACACAATCAATGTTATTCATTAAATGCTGAAACCCTTGCTTGGTTTTGGATTTGCTATCCCACTCTACCATTCTCGGTATCTATGTGTCTCTCGTTTTATCTATCACTTGTGCGCATGCCTCGTGACACTTAGACTGCTCACTTGCCTATTCGTTGGTTCGTTCGTCGCTGACTGTTCTTCATTATAGATTGTTAGAGCGAGTATTAGATTATGGCAAACGGACTTTATGAACAAGACAGATACAAGTTGCCAGTCGGTTTGAGAGTTTGTGCCTTGTAATCTTGGTTTAAGGAGGAATTTGGAGGTTGGGAGTTATAGAGGGAACAGAAAGAGATTTCAGAGGATTGCGAGTAGAAAGAGATAAGGAAAGTCAAGAGGAAGGAGTTGGAATTGAGGAGACGAAGAGGAAGAAGAGATGTTAGAGCAAATGCTGAGCGACAAGAATAAGTGAATGTAAGTGGGAGAAAGAATATTTAAAGTTTGGTACTAGAACAATAAGACAGTAAAATAATTAAAAGGAAAGAAAGAAAAAAAAACAAAAAATTAAGGAATATAGTTTTAGGAAAGAAAGAAAGAAAGAAAGAAATATGACTGACGTACGATGAAGGAAAAAAGAAATGTTTGTAGGAAAAACATGAAAATAAACAGAAATGTACAACGACCTATGAAATTCAACAATGATATTAAAGATAAAAAAGGGCCACGAATGAGAAGGATGAATTAAAAAGCTAATGGAAAAGAAAGAAAGAAAGAAAGAAAGAAAGAAAGAAAGCTTGATTTGAAATAAGGTTATCTAAAAACTACAAGAAAGAAAGAATGAACGGAAGAAAGAAAGAAAGAAAGAAAGCGTGATATAAATAAGGTTATCTGAATGTTATAAGAAAGAAATAAAGAAAAAAGAAAGAAGAATGAAAGAAAGCAAGAAACAAAGAGAAAAAACGTGATATGAAATAGAAGGAAAGAAAGACAGACAGAAAGAAAGAATGAAAGAATGAATTAAATCTTGATATCAAATAGGGATATATGAATGCTAAAAGAAAGAAAGAAAGAAAGAAAGAAAGAAAGAAAGAAAGAAAGAAAGAAAGAAAGAGATCATTCAATATCGAGAAGACACAGAACGGCATTGTAATAAGACTAAGTATAGAAGCAAGGACAAGAATCAATTGCAAAATT
>CAHIKZ030000824.1:1397500-1525000 GCA_903632075.3 Acanthosepion pharaonis | reverse complement strand
ACAGCTTTAGAGATTAAAATGAGTTTGAAATTAGAAGACTTGGTTAATTTATCAAAGAAAATTGAATAAGCTGGAATAGAGAAAGACAAAAAGAGGACAGAGACTGATGGGAGAAAATAGAAGCGTAGAAAGAGAAAGAAAAGGCAAGGGATTATAGAAAAAAAAAGATGATGTGTGGACAAAGACAGCGTTTGGGAATTAAATGCGATAAAAAATTGTGAAGACATTCTTCTGAAAAATGGTAGAATAAATGTCGGATGGCTGAAGGATTGAGATGATGAAGGAGATGGCGCAAGAAAAGAACGGTGATAGATTTCTCCCATAAAAAATTATAAAAATAAAAAAATTGACATAATTATAATAGAGAGTGAAACGGAGATGGGGAATGTAAAAGACACGAAGAGAAATACAAAGAAAGAAAGAAAGAAAGAAAGAAAGAAAGAAAGAAAGAAAGAAAGAAAGAAAGAAAGAAAGAAAAAGAAAACGAAACGAAACTACGAATGGATAAAAACGAAAGAAAGAAACGAAACGAAGAAATAAACGAAGAAAGAAAGAAAGAAAGAAAGAAAGAAAGAAAGAAAGAAAGAAAGAAAGAAAGAAAGAAAAAGAAACGAAACGAAGAAAGAAAGAAAGAAAGAAAGAAAGAAAGAAAGAAAGAAAGAAAAGAAATGAAATGAAATGAAGAAATAGAATTTAAAAGAAAGAAAATATTAGAAATATAAAGGAAATGTAAAGAAAGAAACAAAATACGAGATTGCAAAAAAGAAAGAAAAAAAAAGGAGGAAAAATTACAAAGTAAAAAATGTCAGAAATAAAAAGGTAATTTTAAGAAAGAAAGAAAAAGAAAGAAAAGATAGAAACGAGAATGCAAAAATTAGAAAGAGGGAACAGAATGCAAACATTGGAAAGAAAGAAAATATTAGAAAAATTCAAATATTTAGACATAAATAAATGAGAGAGAAGAAAATATACAAAATTAGAAATAAATAAATAAAACACTGGGAATAAATGAATGCAAAAATTCTAAAGAAAGAAAGAAAGAAGTAGAAATGCAGCCAAGAAAAGGAGGGAAAAACTAAAAGAAAAGAAGACACAGAATGAATAATTTATGAGAAAAAACTGGAAAAGGAACGTTGAAAATACTCATGCAAAAAGGAGGGAATATTATTAGGATTATAAAAAAAAAATAGGAAACTAATGGAAAGAAGAAAAAGTAAATTGTTAGAATAATAGAGAAAGAAAAACATTGAAAGTAGGAAAGTAAGGCGAATAAGAGAAATCGAAGGAAAAGTGAAAGAAGACTGAAACAAAAGAAAAAAACAAGAAAGATAATTCAGAAGAAATTTATAAAATGATCGCAAGACAAGAAAAGACGGAAGGAATATTGAAAAAGTAAATAAATAAGAAAGGAATATTAAAAAGAGGGATAAAGAAGGAAGGAAGGAAGGAAGGAAGGAAGGAAGGAAAGAAGGAAGGAAGGAAGGAATAGTGAAAAAGAAGAGAGGAAGGAGGGAAATAATATTTAAAAAGTAAATAAGTAACAAATGAATATGAAAAAGGAGATAAAGAAGAAAGTTTTAAAGGAAGGAATAGTGAAAAGCAAATAAATAAGACAGGAATATAAAAAAAGGTGATAAGGAGGAAGGAAGGGAAGGAAAGAAAGGAAGGAAGGAAGGAAGGAAGGAAGGAAAGAAAGGAAGGAAGGAAGGAATGTTAATAAAATATCTAAAGGTAAGTTGGAAGGAAGGAAAATAGCAAGCAAGGAAGAAAAGGAGGAATATTGAAAAGCTAAATAAATAAAGGAATATGAAAAAAGGCTTTAAAGAAGAAAGAGATAGTGAAAAATATGTAGTAATAAAGAAGAAGAAAAAGGAAAAAATGTTGAAAAAGAGATAATAAAAAGAAACGAAAGAAGGAGAAGAAAGGAAGTGAAGCGGAAAGAAAATAATTAAAGAGTTAAGGAAAAGCTATGAAAAAGGGAGAAATATTAGAAAAAAAAAGAAGGCAAAAATAGGCAAGACATAAATGTAGAGGGAAAGAGAAAAGCGGAATATTGGCAAAGAAGAAGAGGAAAGAAAAGAATACTGTGAAAAAGAAAAGAAGAAAGATATTAGCTTAAAAATGGTGAGGCATAAAAACCTTTGAAAAACTAAACAAAAACCGAAAGAAAAACAGGAAATCATTTTTTAAGGGAAAGTAAGAATTAAAAGACAGGACAGAAGGAACTGATGCAAATTTTCAGGGAAAAAAACCTAACGAAAGTAAGAAACGATGGAGAGAAAAAAAGAAGGGCAAAAGATCTGTGAAGGAATAAATAAGAAAATTTAAAGAAACAATCAAAGGAAAAAATCGTACGAAAGGGATTATTCATAGCGCATGTAATGGGAATTTTAATCTCATATTGGGGTAGTGTACACGCACATAGGAGTATTATATATATATATATATATATATATATATATATATATATATATATATATATATATATATATATATATATATGTACGTGTGTGTATGTGTGTGTAATAGGTGGTCTTGTATATATCTAAAGATTTGCCTGTGCCATGTTTCTGTAATTATGCTCTTACGTGTATGCATGAGTATGAATGGCTGAATGAGTGTAAAGTCATGTATGCTTGCACAGATAAGAATAAACGTAAACACATCAGTAAGTACGTAGCCTGATAATGAAAAGATCATTTATTTCACACAATATGTGATTATATTTCAGTATAATCTCCTTTCGTTTAATGGTCAATATTATTAATCTGATACACCGGGCATTACACAGTGAATATTTAACATCAAAAATCAACTAATAACAACGTACCGGGCTACTAATTTATTGATCTTTCCTCCTATGTATTGCTATATGTTTATCGTTACTTGATAAATAGGATACAAAAAATGTTGGTTGTAATGTTAATATTTTCTGATGGTGCGTTGAAAATTGGGCGAAAAGTGTGTCGTAAAGGTTAATATAGAATTATATGCTCTCTCAGTTTTTTTTTTTGTTTTTTTTGTTTTTTGTTTTTTTTTATTTCTTTCTTTTTTTTATTCTCCCTTTTCTACTCTCGGTTGTGGGGATTTTTTGCTGCTTATTTCGGGATTCATTTAGCAACTTAGTCCTTAGCGATTATTTTACTTTGGTGCTTTATTTTCAGTTTTTCATCTAACGGATTTTTTAGCAATCCTTTACGATGTTTTCTTGTTTGTGGGGCTAAAATGAAGGCCTGATTGAGAAAAAAAATCTTTTAGGAAAAAGGTGGCAAAGTCGATGATGGAAGGGATTAGGCTTTAAAAAATTATTTTGATATAATTATTAATCCTCTCTCTCTCTCTCTCTCTCTCTCTCTCTCTCTCTCTTCTCTCTCTCTCTCTCTCATACCCATGTCCTTTCAGGAACATGGCTCTCCACAACTTCTTACCATTTTTTTTCTCAAAATAACTCATCCTCTTTTACTGGACATTTTTTTATCTTTGTGCTCCTGGTTCTGACATCCATTTACTCAAAAGCGTAAAATAGGTTACCGTTTTACCCCGTTACTTCTCTTTAATTCAATATGTCCTGTGAGTGTTAAATTCTCCAAATTTCTTTCCTCGTTAAAATTTTTGGAAAAGACGGCAAAATCAATGATGGAAGAGATTATGCTTTAAAAAATTATTTTGACATTATTATTAATCTCTCTCTATCTCTCTTAAAGTACCATGTACATTCAAGATGTAGGCGATCATATACCTCCACGACATCCTGTCTTTTGTTACTCAAAGTAATTTTTGCCCATTATCATTCCACTTTGTTTTTATTCTGCCACGCATTCACACAAACACGTAGGTTACTTAACGTTTTCTCTTACTTCTCATGCCTTCAGTATGCTTTGTAGTCTTGGGTGTGACGTTAAACTACACACGGATGCAAGGCCTCTGATCAGGAGATTGGAGGTTTTTAAATGCTTCGAACCACGTCTTAAATTCTGTTGTTCTCAGGTCCACTCAGACCCGATGTGGTAGCACTTGTTAGCTATGGACAAATAGTGACCCACACAAACAAAAATAAAACACAATGAAAATATAAAAATGCACATTTATAGCAAAATTACCAACAATACATATTTAAAGCAAAATGACAAGAAATACATTTTATCGCAAAATGACCAACAATACATTTTATATGTAGTTGAACGCATGTAACTGCGTTCAAAACATATTTAATTGAAGTCATGTATTCAAAATATTTAAATTTTGGCATTGAGGTTGATATGCGGCTAAACAAAAATCAGTATGCCTTCTCCAAACTTTCTTTATTTATTATGTCTCCCAAATTGCTGCAGATTTTTTTTTTTTTTTTTTTTATTCTCCTTGAGATTTCTTTGCTTCTCACATCTTCACATTATGGCAGTCTCGGTCGTAGAACAGGACTTCTGTTACTTCAAGTCTCTTTATTCATCGATGAGGATATATTGTCCAATATCCACTGTCAATACATATCCCATAGCAGGATAAGGGTTATCGGTGAGGAAAATCGAATCGATGTGCCGAGTCCAAATTCTGATCAAGAGTGTCTCGTTCGCTTCGCACTAATATTCCAGGAAAAAGGATATGAAGCCATCATCTTCTGGCTATGGATTCAGTAGCAGAGCAAACTGGTGAAAGAGATGGAATATAAATGAAGGCGAAAGTAAGATAAGAATACAACAGGCTTGTGCGTCTAGTGTTAAATACCGAGTTGAATTGACAAAACAGAATATCAACCAAAAACAATTTAGCTGTCCTGTGGTGCATTGACGTCAAAACGAAAAAGCTTCTCTCCACCGCATGAATCATCCTGATGTTGATTGTCTGTATATGCCCAGATCCGAAGGAGGCAGAGGATTACTTCAACTAGAACTGTCTTACAACTGAAATCAAGGGAAATAATAATAATAATAATAATAATATGCAATAATGCCAAGGTTTTTTAGTCCGGTATTGGAAAAATTAATACCATTAAATTAAAGAAATCAGAGGAGGAAGGTATGACAAGCTAGAATAATTTCTGTGGTGATATTAAAAATTTAATATGATAATTGCAATGGCGAAAATAACCGTTTCCATACAGGAAACATTCGACATTCGTTGACTGAACAGTTAGCATTACTGTCAGTTGAAATTTATAAAATCATTTTCTTAAAGCAGTTTTTAAGAAAATTGGTTTTGTTAAGTTCACGAAATGTTATAGATCTTTCTAATATTAATAAGAATTTGTTTCCAAACTTCATGTTTTTGTTAGCGTGGAAACTTATCAATTTGATTATACTATTATAATATCTTGTCAGTTTCATAACTGGATTCTGTGTGTCTCATTCCATATGTGCTGCAGAGGGGTGCCATGAAATCAATTGTGTAAGTTACTTCCTGGCAAGTTGAGCTCCACCTTAAACAAATTGACGCCATCGGAACTTTTACCTTCAACTAACAAAGCCAAACGGTAATAAGGAATGGATTGCGGGAGGAGATATCTGTGAAACTGGAAACTTCTAGTCCTGAACCTGCATGTTGGTGGCGAACTTAGTCATCAACGCCATCACCATAAAGGAAACGATCAGCAAAGAAATTAAATTCTTGGGTATGAGATAAAGCCGACGATGATAAAATGTGCTACCAATTTTGTTGTTATTGCTTTTGGAAATGTTCAAGTGATGTGGTATTTAATTGATCTCTTTGTGATTTTATAGCGCCAGTCTATATGGTCTGACGAAGGATTGTTTTCTTTAGGATTTAAACGATTATTTTAAACGTTTATCCGAGAAACGGTTGTATATAAAAGATAGTTTAAAGATTTCTGAACGAGTTGGACGTCAAGGTTGATATTCATATCAGATAATAACGTGTAAAGATTTAAGAGTCATATCAAAAAACCATACAAACAAGGATCAATATCAAGACAGCAGGCCGAAACAAGGATCAACATCAAGAAAAGCCGCCAAAAATCAAATTTAAAATATGATTAGGAATATATCATAGTGAAAAAAAAAACAGATCAAGAGATAAAAAAGAGAATGCTCAACCAATTACTGCTTATTTCAGAAAATTCAAAAACCTTCGATTTGAAAAAATATATAATGAAGATATTTTTCAACAGGTCATCGTCAACTTAAAAATTTCAACTAGGCGACAAAAACTTCCACCAAGCAAGTCCCTTTCTCAAAAGACATTTTTCAACATGTCATCGTCAACTTAAAAATTTCAACTAGGCGACAAAAACTTTCACTAAGAAAGTCACTTTCTCATAAGAGGAAAGTGAAACGACTTGAAATCAAAAGACTAATCGACAAGTAAGACTACAGGGCAGTTTCTCTAAGTCAATATGTTTATATAATTATATTCTCTTGTAAACTATGAGTAAATTCATTTAATAAATTGTATTAACTTTATATCAAACACATGTCCATTTTTATAAATATTTCAAATAAGACAGTTCATGATGAAAGGATACATCCATAAAAACAGCTTACACATACATTTATGTACAATATATTAGTTGTAAATAAATTAGTTTTAAATTTTACTAAACGTATGTGTCGTGCCTTAAAAAACATATTATCAACAGCAGTCCTGAGGTTATAAAAACAGGCGAACTCTCAAGTAATTCTATTTTCATGTTTTCCCTTCTTTCGAAATGTGTGCCATCAACTTTTCGCACTGAAGCAAAAAGGGCTGTGGACGCTTCACACACAAACACACATACACAGTCAAGTCAAACCCAAATACATTAACAGTTTTGGTTGTGTATTCCATTTATTTCTAGGTAAAGAAACTCTTAAACTTTCCTTTTGTTATTTTTGTTAAATAAATGTATTACAGATCAAGCGCTTTCTGTTATTTTGTCCATGTACTATTTCACCACCATTAATTCATGTAAAATATTCTCGTAGAGACCTTATACATTAATTATAGAAGTAGCCAACCCACTAAGGATGTTTACTTATTATATTAATTCTAACTTTGACTAATTACTAACGCTACTAATTGTATTTTAGAAAGTTCTTAAATAGTGAAGAGAAGCCATTTTTGGTTTAAATTTTCTGTCTTCCTGAACCTTATTCTTTTATTGTTTCTAAAGTTTTCTCATTCTCCTCAATTCCTAGTAACCCCCTGCGTTTTGGTAACATTGTCGTCTTACTTGAGCTGAAATTATTTTTAAAAAAGACATTATTTAAAACAGTAAGAGAAAGGAATATTAGAAACAAAGAAAAGTGTACTGAACTGTTATGTTCCTTTTATATGGCAGTGAATGATGGGCAATTTACAGATGAAGAGGAGACTTGAAACAACAGAGATGTGGTTCTACTGAAGGATGCTGAGAATACCATGGAAGGAACATGGAACAAACGTGACATTCTTAAGGAAAATGATAGCAAAAAGGACACCAAATGTGTGTCTTAGAATAAGACAGAGTTGAAATTTTTCGAGCAAGATACAAGAAAAAGGAACATAGAGAATTTGACACTCACAGAACATACTGAAGTAAAGAGAGAGAGAGGAGAATATAGAGTAAAATTCTTTCTTTTATAATCATTTCACTCGAAACAAGGCGATAATGCCACTGAGACACAAAGGGTTACTGGCAGTGAAAGAAATTGAGAAGATTTTACTAAAGAGATAGGACAATAAAAGAACAGGTTTCAGGAAGACAGAAAATGGCGATTGACGGTACATTTCAAATTTGGTAAGATTGTAGGTGGCAGGGAAGCAAGAAATCGTGTTCCACAGGCGAGAAGTGCAAGAAAAGAAACTATTAGAATAGAACTTACGGTTACATTTAGCTATTTTGACAGTAAAACAATGAGAGCTAGTAGCTAGTCTAGTAGTATAACTAAATTCATGTTGTCGAGATATCAAATAGGAAATCTCATCGGAAAAATTGCCATGAAAATATTTATAGAAAAGACAGAGAGAAGCTACGTGCGTAAATGAATGGTATTGATTGATTGTTTGAATGATTGACTGATTTGATTTTTACGGCTTATCAACCTAAAATCCAAAATATGTTTCAGCTTTAAATATAAATCTGGAACATATTTTGGCTTGTAAGAATAATTATTTTTGCGAATGGATAAGGCAGTAACAATTAACAATATTTTGAAAATAACAATGATTTTCCAGATACAAGTTTTACTATTTAATCCATAGCTGAGGAGGAGGAGATAGATTTATATCTTTCCCAATGATATTTGCGTGTAAGTAAATGTAACAAACCCGACTCGGATTCGAACACGGCTCTCTGCTTTCTTATTCCGAGCCGCTATCCAGTAAATGAATGTCAGACCAGGCACTGAGAGGGGACAGACATTACTACAAAGATTTGGAAATTGTGGATGCTGATCGCCGCCTTTTTGAAAGTAACCAAGAAGTAGAATGTATTTTTTTCTATTCTCAAAATATATACATTATTTCGTGATCTATCCATGATGCAATGTGGAATTTCCAAACTTCTGACGAGAAGTATTTATGTCAAAATACTAATTTACTAATTTACAAATTATTATTATTATCAACAACAACGACAACAATGACAACGATAATGATGTTGATGATGATGATGATGTTGTTGGTAGTGGTAGTGGTGGTGGTGATGGTAGTAGTAATAATAATAATAATAAATCTGTCGGATGTATATTACATTCCATCCAGACCGATCAGCGTTGCTAACTAATCCCCTGCTAAGATTATCTGCCCCTAGCTGACTACACATTTTGAGGGTGAGGATTTATTGTGACGTCATTCAGTCGTAAGCCATTTCTGCAGATGATAGAATTTTTTATTTTTTCTTTCTATTTTTTTATAGTTTTCAAACTCAAAAAATGTTTAATGAGAGAAGAGTTCAGTTGAGATGAAGTATCAAAAATATTGGAAGGAAATGAGCGAGAGAATGAAAAAACGAAAGAAAGACAAAAAGATTACGAATAATTGAGTGATTATATAGAAAATGAGGATTAGTGAATACAAGAAAAGAGGGACGGATAATCTTACGAGTGGTTTAATGAATGGGAAAAAGAATGAATGAATGAACAATAAAGATTATGTGGACTGAGTTAAAGGAGGAAAATATGACTGAATGAATGAATGAAAATATATTAATGAATTAAGCTTATAAAATTTTTATTTTTATTATTTTAAAAATGTTAGCATTGTATAGATATTAAATCGTCTAGGTTGTTTTTTAATACACGTTATGTTAAAGAAGTGTAATTTTATGAAAGTCAGACGGTTTGTGTAAAAAATATTACACTTTATATCTTTTTTCGGCTCAGCGGTTAAAACCCGCCAAAATTTGTGAAGAATTCATTTCCAGTTTATGTAAAAATTATTTTTGTCGTTTATACTCACCAATGAGAGACGTGGTTTCATGCTCTAGTAACATCCCGAATAGTGGGGCCTATGTGAGCCTAATTTTCTGAATAAAGACACCCGAGCTGTCTTTATTCAGAAAATGCGACGAGAAGACTTTTTGACAGCAAGGGGACAGAGCAGGTCAACATCAAAAAAAGCATCTGACATCAAGAAAAGAACAAGAGTGAACCAGTTACCGGCCAATTGCAGAGAGACTAAAGAAGTTCAAGTGAGGTTGGACAATCAAAAACGAAAAAGATTCTAAGGAATTTTACCAAGCATGAACTGTGTGAAGTTACAAGGGACTTTTTAAAAATTACTGTGTCCCAAAGACGCTCATGGGGCAGGTGAAAGTAGGTCTTTTCTTTTTCTTTTTTCTTGTTTTTTTTTTTTTTTTTTCTCAAAGATGGTTTCACTTTTGTTTTTGACTGCTTTCTTGTATTGTTTTCTCTTTTTGTCATTTTCAAAATACTTGTCTTTTCCCAATTTTTTTCCATTTTTCGATGGTAATCCTTTTCCTTTCTATCTGAAATTGTTATCTTGGCTTCATGGCGACGCAGATTGATTCCACACTTTATGCTCAATATTGTCAATGATCTGAAACAAATTCAAAAATTCATCCTATTTGAGACTCATCAGCTGTGCACACCCACTACCGAGATTTGAACTCAGGCCGTTTCAATACAACGCAAGCGTCATACCAACTGTAACAAATCCCGCAAGTTAAAATATAAAAGAACAGTCTTTCTAGGTACAATGACAAAACAACGCACAGATTTGATGAAGTGAACCAAGCCAAAAACTTTGCAACATCGCCTCGCATTATTAATCTACATCTTCTTCTTTATGTTCCGTTTCTCCTCAGGGTGTAGGCAATTATGGCTCTCCACAACTTCTTGTCCCTTATAGATCTAGTATTTCTTCTAAACCATGTTTCGCCATCCATTTACTCACGCTTACTATGTTATGCGTTGCTGTCCTTTGTCTCTCTTGCTTACAATCTGTCCTTTGAGTATCAGATTTTCCAAGCCCTCTTTCCTCATTATGTGCCCTAGAAACCTTAACTTTTTTCCTGCTGTTTTCTCTAAAACTTCGTCATTGCTCACATGTTCGGTCCATATGAATCCTTATGTAGAACTGCTATACAGGAGGAGCTGTATCACGTAACAGTTCAGTACTGTTTTCCTTGTTTCTAGCGAAGTTTTTCTATTTCTTCGTACTCTGCTTAGCTTTTGGAAGGCATTTTTGGCTATCCCAATACGCATTCAGATTTCAGTGTCAGACTTTCCACCCTGTGTTAAAACATTTCCCAGATATTTAAATTTCTGAACTTGTTTAATTCTGGTATCTCTGATTTGCAATTCGCACTCATCCTTTTGCTAACAACCGTGCATTTTGTCTTCTTGCAGTTGATGTTTAACCCTTCCTTCTAACTGTATTTTTGGACCCCCCCTCCACACACACACACACACTGAGTCAGGTTGTGACACAAGGTCGGTGTTTAACGTAGGGATCCGAGAGTCTTCACTCGGGCAGCTTGTCTTAGCTGGTCATAGCTTGTCCAAGCTGGTCATAGCTGTGATACTCCCAGAACAGGGACGGATCCCTGTGACCGGTAAGTATCCGAATGTGTATACCCCCCAAGAGAGGAATTTACACGGTATTTACGTGACCCCCCACTGAGTCAGGTTGTGACACAAGGTCGGTTTTTAACGTGGGAATCCAAATGTCTTCACTCGGGCCGCTGGTCTTAGCTGGTCATAGCTTCTTTAAGCTGGTCATAGCTGTGATACTACCAGCGCGTGGACGGATTCCTGCACCCAGGAAGTATCAGAATGTGTATACCACTCGAGAGAGAGGAATTTACACACACAACCCTTTCTGGTATTTAGTCATTCCCCCACGAGAATGAGATGTGACACAAGGTCGGATTAATGTGGGGACCCGATCGCGTACACTCGGGCAGGGACAAAAATTCCCCCTCAGGTTGCGCTGGCCTCGGTGCGAGCACCGATCCCTCCCTCTGGTGCAATGGGAGGGCGCGGCACCTCTTCAGTATTATTTTCTCAGTTGCCCCTTCGTCTTTAGACAGAGATGCCCCTGAGCGCACTCTGTCCAAGGACAGAGACGCAACTGTACACTCAACCCTTTCTTCTCACCCCCCTCCTTCACTACTTTCTGTAGGATTGTTTGTAGTTTTCTTTCCGTGTCTACTATTAACACTGTGTCATTTGCATATCTTATGTTGTTAAAATTGTGGCCGCCAATAATGAATCCGATTAGGGCGTCTAGTTCTCTCAGAATCGCCTCGCTCTATAGGTTGAATAAATCCTGTAACATGTAAAAATAAGTAAAGTTTATGTTTGTACAAATTCAAATATACTTGTGTTGATGTACGAGTATCTATGCGCGCATACAGACATATACACGCCAACAGTTGTCCTCCTATATGTGTGTGTGTGTGTGTGTGTGTGTGTGTGTGTGTGTGTGTGTGTGTGTGTGTGTGCGGAAAGAAAGGTGAGGATCATATCCTTTTCCTTCGTCTATTAACAATGCTCGATAGTGGCCAACGGCTGGTCAAAATATGAAGCGCCTTTGGCTAAAATCAAGTTTCCCACGTTTGATTTCCGTTACGTAGCGTCCATTTCTTCAGATCCTTTTCTTCGGACCAAGCCCCCGTGATTCAGTGAAACATCTCAGCGACTATCAGTGTTTGGGGCATGCGCAAAAGAGTGTACTGCAGATCGACCAACATGTCTGACTATCCAAGAAGCTAGGAACGGAAGTTGGATCAGCTTTGACGCAATGATTTGTACATTGACGTCGAACTAGTTTATGCCGGTAGAAATTTTTCTCTAGTTTTCACCACATAACTTCTGAATAATATTCTTTCGTTCACTTACTTGTATATGAACAAATGAACTTGCACGTTTCGCTTCAGTGTTAATGGCAAAAGAGATATCCATATCATATAAAGATCGATGGGCTTAACTTTGTAATGCGAATGAAATTTAACAAAGACGACTCTTTTTATTTACATTATTTGCAGTCGGATTAATGTTTCCCATCTTTGTTACTATGGAGGTTGGCGCAGAATGATGGTTTATACATTCAAAATGAATAAACGCTGAGCGAACGTTTTTTTGGAAGGTTTATTTTGTTTTTTATGAATACAAATTGTATCCTTCCTATGAAACAGGGGCCGTAGTTCCCGGGACATTGAGAGAGAGCGATACCCCTTCTTCTTTGTAATGGCAGTCGTCCTGATGACTTCCTTGGTAGTTAGAGGAGTGGAACAGGTTGCCCTGCTTTCTGGCAAAAGGGTAGAGAGAATTAACATCGAACTCCTTTATTCTAGGGTTTGTACTGAGGTCGGTAATTGCGATTAGTGAAAGTAGGATTGTTCTTCGCTTTGATACAGGGTCTTTTCTTTTGCTTATCTGGTTTCAGAAACGAAGTTAGCTGATTGATCTGTCCTTAAGATTGGTTTGGTTTGTTTTACCGCGTATCAACCTTAATGGGTTATTTAATGCCAAGATTTTTATTGCTAGTAATATTTTTTTCAAAAAGTATTTTTGGTAATATTTTTTCCAAAAACGTATTGCTGTTAATAATGTATTGCTGGCAATAATTTTTCTTCAACGATTTATTGCTGGTAATAATTTTATATAAAAATGTTTTACTGGTATTAATACCTATTTTTACACGTTTTGACTCCAGTTTGGGGGTTAACTATTTGTCCATTTCTTGTACCCTAGCAGGTGTTACCAGCCCGGGTCAGGGTGAACCTGGGAACACCAGCAATTAAGAAGGAGTTCCACGCTCCTCAAAACCTCTTGATCAAAGGCCTTGCTGTCGAATGTAGTTTATCGTCTATTGCTTAAGAATGTTGGTGTCAATGTTAATGAGGTAGGTGATAATTTTCAGGGGATTTAAGAAATATTTTTATTTCATTTTATTTTTAAATTTTTGCTTATTAATATATTCAATAACAGAAATAACCAAAGTTTCAAGTATTTACCAAATAACAAAAAAAATCACTTTTTAATTTCAATCTAATAAGGAATGATTATTTATTATCCACAAAGTGAATAATTTTGGCACGAGATCTAAGGGGAAGTTGGGTAGATATGGCCAACACTTTGTATGCTAGGCCTAGCTAATCAGATTCACGAGCCATTCATTCATTACAATTTGCTTATTCACCACAAGAACTCATCCATCACCATTCAATCTCACATATACCACAATACCATATATTCACAGGGAACGTACAAAAAACCCATAACATAAAAAGTTCAAATGTCTTGTTTTGTTTTTTAGTTTGTTCTTTTTCTTACAAAAATATAATGATCATGAATTGAAGGGGGGGTAATGAACCACTCCAAAAAAAACAAAACTAAAATATAACAAAACATTCAAACTAAAGATAACAGATGTTAACTGGACCCATTTACTCCACAAAAGAGCCTTCGCTGTATTTTGTCTATAGACAGAATCAAGAAGCTCACTCACTAACAACGAGATAAGGATTAAAAAAAAATAAATGACGGGGTGGAAAAATCAAAGACTGACCCAGCCGAGAGGAAAAAATGAGGTCACGAACAAACTGTGGTGGTTGGGCGTCTCGACATGGATCATAACAAAAGAGAATGCCGGGAACGACAATTACTCATATTAAGTAAAGAAAGAGAGACTAACTTAACGGGGGGGGTGACAGGAAACCGTCCTGTTGCGCCGAAGGAGACTTCAAAAAGAAAATCAAGGCTGGCTCCTTTCACCATTTTCACCCAACTTTCGCAGTCGATAATAAACGCTTTATATCAATTCTGATCTTGAGCTGATGCACAAAGAATCCGATCAGACCCTGATGAGAATAGCGCTCATATCGCAAGATTCCCTCCTTTCACGACGTCCACATCACCATTCTTGCCACGGCTAGCAACCTCAGAAGCACCATTCGTTTCACCTCAAAATAGAGGGGTGACACATTATCACACATGCGAGATCGATATCGCGGGATCGATACGAACCGTCAACTCACCGACATAGTCCCAGAACGGACGCACTTGAGGACAATGGTAGAAGGCGTGCGAAACCGTTTCCTCTAGACCTAGGCCACAGCAATGACAGTCGGGCAAATCTACCCAGCCGCCTCTGAAGGCTACATCATTGAGAGAGAGCACATTCCGAATCAACCGCCAAGTAAGCGAAAACTTAGGTTTGCTGAGGTAATCCGCCGCTAGCGCCCAAGACCAGAAAGAGCGTAACTCGGTCGTCAACAAAATGAGCCGCCCACAGAGTGGATCATTCGCGACCTCCACCACTAATTCCCGATACAGGATTCTCCTAGGCCGTGAAAGGTCACTAGACCGAGGAATGACTTTCGAGGTCGCTTCACATTCTCTGAGGAATCATGACTGATTCCGGAGCTTACGACGGGGCTCGTTCCTAGAAATGGGAGGAGTGATGGTAAGGCTATGAAAGGCGTCCCTAGCATTCCCCTCCAAGATCGAATCCTCTGTCAACGCCAACATCAAGGCGCCTCGTTGACTCGCCAAGTGTGATATTTCCAGATCCCAGCCCCCACCCTCACCATGACACGGGTACTGAACACAGACCTCTCTGCAGACCTGATGCTTGCCACCAACGCACATTTCTGTAGGATGCAAAGTTCGGATAAAAAATATAATGAAGTCACTAATGAAATAGATTGGATGAGCTCGAAAATCATTAAAATTTTCACTTGAAAGTTTCATGTTTTAGACCAGAAAAGTATTATCTAAAATACATATCTTTTTTTCATAGATACGGGGATGCGAACAAACGTAATGAAGTAAACGCCAAATTCTGTTAGCCAAGAGACTTCTTAAGATCTAAATCCGGCCTTGCAGACACCTGAAGTTAACCGGAGGACACAACGATCGAAATGTTGTGTTAATAGCAACAAATATGAGCAGATTAGTCCAAATGTAAATCATGATAGCTCTTCATCCCAAAAATTCAGACAAAAGCCATTTTAATTTAATATTTATAAGAACTATTTTTGTACTTACTGATAATCTTCTTTTTTATGTGCCATGTTTCAGGACGTTGGCGATCATGGCTCTCCACAATTTCCTGCCATTTGTAGCTCTTAGTAAATTTAGTCTTTTTGCTATCTCTCCTAAATACTATTGTTCCAACTATTTACACAATCTCATTAGGTAGGCCTGTCCCTCTTGCTTTCAATATGTCCTGTGAAAGCCCTCTTTCCTCATTATGTACCAGAGAAATTTCAACTAGCACTTTCAGATGTTATGTATAAGTGTTCTTTTTGTTCTTATTTTCTCTAAATCTACGTCGTTGTTCACATGTTCGGTCCATGGTATTCTCAGTATCCTTCTGTAGAACCACATTTCTGTTGCTTCAAGAGTCCTCTTCATCTGTGGCGAGATTGTCCAGTATTCACTGCTATATACAGGGTGTGATAGGTAAATTGTTCCTTTTTATACACTTTACCCTTCTACAAATGTCAATCATATACGCGAGCGCGCGAGCGCGCGCGTGTGTGTGTGTGTGTGTGTGTGTGTGTGTGTGTGTGTGTGTGTGTGTGTGTGTGTGTGTGTTGTGCTGCTTGGAATTCGCACCGGAAACTCCAATACGAACATTTCAGAGTGTTTGAGCGTCAATCTGAGGAAAGTGCATAGGATGCGAAAAGAGTTGAATGAGCCTAATTGTGATTACGAAGGTATGACAGCTTGGAAAACTCACTCTGATCGTTCTGATAAGAAAATATTTTCCTAATTTGTTGGCGAGGGCCTCAGAATCAACACGGAGGTCTACATCAAGTGCCTTGAGGAGGTCCTGCTGCCCTGGCTCAAGAGGGTAGCTTGCTGGAAGACTCTATGTCTGGCAACAGGACTCTGCATCATGACACACAAACAGGACTGCCCAGTCATGGCTGTTAGACAATTTCTGCGACCACATCACCCCTTACATCTAGACACCTAACTTCCCAGACTGAAACCCCTTTGTATATTATGTGTGGGGCGCAGTTGAGTGAGAGACCAACAGAACTCCTTGTAACACCAAAGATGATCTGACGGCAAGGATTATGGCAGCATTTACCAACTTATACAAGAAGACCGTCCAGAAGATTTGCAGGAGATTCCTAATTCTTCTGGAGGCTGTGGTTAAAGCCAATGAGGATTTTATTGAATTAATTAACTCTTTGGTATTTCACGATATTTTTGTGTAGTTTTGGAAAATATATCTGTTTAAATGAGATTTCAGTGTTATTTTCATTTTTGCCTAATTTAGTCGACAATTGCAACCTGTAGTAGGATTAATATTACATTATTCAACAAGCTTTTCTTTGTTTCTATCGATATTTTCCTGTTTCTTAATAATTTTGCTTAGCTTTTGGGAAGCATATTTCTCTATTCCAATGCACTTTCGGATTTCGGTGTCGTACTTTCCGTCATCTAATAAAACACTTCCCAGATATTTAATTTTTTTACTTACAGCATATAAAAGTCTGGTGATTTATACTGGTGCATATTTGTGGGTACTGGAATAGCTTCCGATAATAAAGGGAACGAATGTTTATCTCAATTAGATCAGAACTGGTTTAGGCATTTAGATCGATGAATTGATGTTTTATCAGTCCCAACATCAGTGATTGACTTGATCCTTTTAAGCACCGAAGAAAATGTCAGTCCAGTAGAACTCACAACACAAAAGTATGAATTTTTAAAAAGATCAATTTTACTATCGAAAGAGCAATCAATCCTGTTTAATATTTATGTGAGTGGATTCAATCTTGATACAGATTGTTTAAATATCATCGTGTCAATATTGAACAAGTTACACATGAAGGGATTGTCCAGCTTGTCTGCCAAAGAACTTCTGATAACGACCACGAGATGGCGTTGCCAAAGCATTCTATAAGGAAACTCTCTCTCCTTTTCTCTCTCTCTCTCCCTCTCTTTCTCTCTCTCTCTCTCTCTCTCTCTCTCTCACACACACACACATACACACACACACTCCCTCTCTTTTCCGACAATGCCTTAAAGATAAGAGATGTCCCGTTCTCCTCTGAGGACGCTTTGGTCCAGTGACGTTGAGAGGTTTGGTGATGCTAGTAGCCACCTTCTTGATTGTATGCCCCTAAAACTAAAGTAGGGAGACTTATAGCACTTAGTAGTGAGAAATGTGAGATAAGAAGACATTTTAAATATGTAAAAACAGATGAAACATGAAATAAACACTTTATTCAATTTAAATATAAACTAAATTTTTATTTCACTCTTTGATTGGATGCCATCCCGGGGCCTTATATCCCTCTGACCCCCCATTTCTGTACGCTACTGCTTTGATTATTAGCAAACCTCATATCGTGTGCAATACAACACAGAATAGTACATAGCATACAATCTTACTTGATCGCACACTGGTACGAGAGTCAGCGAGAAAGTTCATAGGCTGACCAAGTTATAAACGTAAGTATACAACCAGTTGGTTGACTAAAAGACATGCAAGTGTACCAGAATAAAACAGATGACCGACCAGACTATGAACTTTCGAACAGTTCCTTGCATATCAAATAATTTTACCAAAATGGCGGTATATCCTGAGTGGTAAACTGAATACGAAATTTGGTTTGACGTTTTTGCAAGAAAGTGGATAATTGCCACGAACATTTAAAAATGTAGAAATGAAAAACCGAGTAAAAAAATAAAATTTTAAATGGAAAGTCCCGGCATGCTCTTCCTCAAGATCATTCGGTTAACTGTATCTACTCCCAGTTCCAAAGTTGGCGTCATCAAATCTTTCTTGATTTAATATTCATTCAAGAACACACTAGTTGACTTCGCCAGTCTTAATGTATTTTGGTATCGTTGAAACTAATACTTTTTTTTTTTTTAATTTTCTTGTATTTAACTTGTTTTTTTTGTTGTTTGTGTCTTTGTCCTTTTCAATTTTCTACGTCATCCTACTTCTGAATCTTATTCCTTTTTTTATTGCTTCATTGTTTTAATTTTCTCTTAATACTTGCCTCAACACGTATATATATATATATATATATATATATATATATATATATATATATATACTTACGCGCTTGTCTCCCAGGGCTCTTTCCTGGGTCCTACTCTGTTTCAATGATCTTCCTGATGTCATCAGTTCCTAAGTAGGTATTTACGCAGATGAAACCACCATTTACTCCGGTCTCAATAGCGAATGTGTCAGAACTGACAAAGTTAACCTGTTCGCTGCTCTTTTAAAGGAACTCCAATCAGTGGTTAGCTGGGGCAGGAAATAGCTTGTAAATTTTAACGCCTTCAAGATGAAACTACTTTCATTTAACCACCATAAAGAATCTTTCCTGTCCGCCATCAGTATGACTGATGGTAGACTCCTGAAGTGCAACACACACTGTCTTCTTGGCCTCACGTTCTCACCTGACTTGTAGTGGAACGAGTACATTGAATCAATAGCTGCATCTACCGAAAGAAAATTTGGGCCACTGTGTCGTGCCAGACTCCATCTTGCACATTTACAAATCTACCATTTGTCTTTGCATTGATTATTGTTGCCATACCTGGTCTTGTGCTCCTGATATTCATCTAGCGTGAAAACC
This sequence comes from Acanthosepion pharaonis, assembly GCA_903632075.3. Classification (NCBI taxonomy): domain Eukaryota; kingdom Metazoa; phylum Mollusca; class Cephalopoda; order Sepiida; family Sepiidae; genus Acanthosepion; species Acanthosepion pharaonis. The sequence continues at coordinate 1,506,003 of CAHIKZ030000824.1, read as the reverse complement.
TAAGACTCGCTATTTCCCGATCGTGGAATATGTCCTTGCCTGTGATGTAGATGAATCCGACCCGTTTGAAACTGAAACCATAAAAATGGCTTCTCCGTGTAAAGGAGTATCTCAATATCATATGTAAGACCCTTCCTTTTTTTTTTCCTTCTTACACTCTGCTTTATTGTGTAGGTATATGTGATATATTGCCCTCCGCACGTGACCTTTGCATATATGTATATATACTGTTGTGTATGTCTTAGTAATATAAAAGTTTCACTGAGAACAAAGCATGTTTGTCATTCGTTTTCCTTTCAGCCATTCTGTTCCGTCCATGTTATTGTATCATGGATAATATAATGCCCATAATTGAAGAATAAATCTATCTTTCAAGCACTCCTGTTTTATCTCTTTTGTAATCTTTCTCGTTAGTTTGCTTAAACAATAAAATATGTTGTTGTATGTAATTGTTGTATATTCATTCTTAGTCTCTTGTTTAAGGAAACTCTAATGCGTTCTCATATCTTATCAGCTTATATTTCAATACTATCCTAAGTGTCATACCGTCTAATAAACATCGTCATTATTTTAATACCTTTTTAAAAAGAATGTTTTATTCATTTTAGTTTATTCTCTTTGAAGTACGAAATTCTGGACAGCATAAACAAGAGATATTCAGACCCTTACGTTCAGAAGCTACATAATCACAACATCTCCCAGTAGGGAGTAAAATCTCTCGCTGTGAAAGCGATGTAAACGCACGTATAGGTAAAACCTGGGGTGCTGTGGAAAGTTATTTCTCGTGTGAAGGTCTGCATTTGCAGACAACATGAAAAGGAATCGTTATCTCTGTTCTTCAATGGTGGGCTAAAATGTTCATAGGCTGAATATGGAGGGATGCTAGAGGTGTGAAATTATACATTAATTTCAACTCTTCTTATTAATAACTGCATTGTTTATTTCCAGGTAAAATGACATCTGACTATTCAAAGTAGACGTCAAAAGTAACTAGTAACGACCTCCTTTGAAAATGGACAAAATTTGACATTGTGCTTTTATCAAGTACCTGCAGGAGAAAGGCTTAGCCTCCTAGGACATTCATGCTGATATGTTTTCTACATTAGAGGGATGACGTTCCAGATTTATCAATGGTGCAAAAGTGGGCAGCTGAATTTAGTAAGGGAAGGGAGAGTCTTGAAGATGACCTAAGATCTGGATGTCCAGCAACTGTCACCAACGAGGAAAACACTAATTATGTTCACTACATGGTGGTGGATGACAGGTGACTGGCTATAAATCAAATACCCAATTTTATTAGCATATTCCATTAAAGATTTGAGAATATTCTGCACAATAAACTTGTCATGACAAGAAGAAATAAAAACAATATCTTTCTTTTTCACCACCTGTCGCTGAACTGTCCCAAAATACCGAGATTCGTTCAAGCGAGTGGAGATGCCTATTGTTGGTTTAACAGCTGATTTCTGTCAAATCCTGGGGAACATGTTCGCCACGGCTTCTTCTCGGTGGGTGTCACGTATTGTGACACCTGATCAAAAGCGTACCAGGCTGATCACATCACGGGAAAACTTGACATAGTTTGAGGCAGATCCAGCTGGTATCCTTGAATATTCCCTAACCTAGAATGAGTGAAGTGTCCATCACTATGGGCCAGAGCCATACCATTAATGGAGAGTACTATGCTTACTTGCTGAGGGAGTTACGAAAAGCTGTCAAGACCAGAATCTCAATAAATCTGACGAAAGGTGTATTGTTTCATCAGATCAATGCTCCAGAACTCTTTTTTCCATTGTTTGAATAGTTGCTCTGATTGACTGTGGCTTTGATCTGGTTGAGAATCCTCTCTATTCTTCTGATTTGGTACCATCTGACTATCATCTGTTCCACAACATGAAAATAACATTTGGCTGGAAGCCAGTATAGCAGTAATGATGACGCCATATTTGCTACTGTTGACTTTTTTGACCAACAGGCTTAAAGCTTCTTTACCAATGGAATCCAAGAACTGCAACACCGATGCAAGAAGTGTGTGAACCACAATCGGTGGGTGGGGACTTTGTTGAAAAATAAACCTCATTTGGTCACATTCCAGCCTATGAACTTTTCAGCCGATCCTCGTATTGTATAGCTGCTCAACATGATCCCTTAATTGAAAAATGGAAAGAAGATTGGATGGAGCCTACACTCGCATGCTGAGAATGGCTTTGAATGCCACTTGGAGCGATCGTCTGACCAATGAGCGATTGCATGGGAATCTTCGTCCAGTATAAGACATCCTCAAAGAGCGTCGAGCCAGATTCGCAGAGCATTGCCAGAGAGTGAAAACCCACACCAGGAAAAGCTAGCAGAGGACGACAAGCCAAGGCCGATATCAAGCAGATTTTTCACGACAGAAACTTTAATCACTCTGACCTGCCGAATATGATGAACATTATAATTGGATGGTGAGAGTTAGTCATGGGAATCCATGCAAGCAGTGCGACCGGTAATAATGTGATGTTCATACAATTTTAAATGAGAAAATTTTAAATAAACTAGAATCATTGCGATTCTAACTTGATTCACTTAACACTGTCATTCCGTTGAGTTTAACGATACATGCTCAACACTATAAGAACACTGCTGTTACGATTGAGGAATTAGATCAAAATTGAATTCAAGCTCTTCCATTGTTTACAGCTACATGCAACAACTTGGAAATGTACCTAAACTTGGAGAATATGTTCTCCATGATTTGACAGAAATCAACTGTTAAACCAAGCATAGGCATCTGCACTCGCTTGAACGATTCTCGGTATTTTGGAACAGTTCAACGACAGGTGGTGAAAAAGAAAGATATTGTTTTTATTTCTTCTTCTTCAGAAGAAGAAATATCATACAGTCTCATAACGACCAAATAGTATGAAAATTATCATAATGATCAAATAAAAAAAGGAGAAAGTTCCGTGTCTCTCCTGAACACAACGCACAGAAGCTGACCGAAAAAAGACAAAATACAAAAGGTTTCTCATATGGTTTACATGTGGAACATGGACACTGTGAATATGACAGTTATTACAGGAGTCCTGGCACGAATAAGAAGAAAGAACGAATTAGCTGGTGCCTTGGTTACGTTAAGTATCACTAAACTACATTCAAAAATTCAAATTCAATGTTATTTATGTTTACGAAGTGGGTGTTGAATTTTTTTTAGTGCAACCAAAAATGGATTCCCCCACCATATTCTGATTTTTGGTCATTTGTTCAGAGGTGTGATGAAATTTTTTTCTGTCTGACCAACTTTCAAGAATCTGACCAGCTTTTAGAATTTGTGAGGAAAAGTTAGAGAAGTTTGCATCAGTCCCTCGTCGATTATATATATATATATATATATATATATATATATATAATCGATTCATCGATTATATGTATATATATATATATATATATATATATATATATATATATATATATATATAAATCGATTCATCGATTATATGAATATATATATATATATATATATAATCGATTCATTTCTGAAGTTTACTGCTACCAGCAAGCAGAAATATTTCTTCTCCCGATGATGGCCATTTTGGCCGAAACTAGTCGAGGAATCTAAATGAAATAATAATAAAAAACGGAAGAATATTAATCTACAACCCAGTGTGTCTGAAGATTTTAATTTTTTAATATTTTGTAATTGTTCAAAATATATATATATATATATATATATATATATATATATATATATATATATATATATATATATATATATATATATATATATATATATATATATATTATCCCTGAACGCTAGCACGACTCGGAGTTTCATACAGGACGCCATGTTCAGGTGTTGATTATGAACTGACCGTTATGTAATTTGAATTATAATATATCTAACTTATTTCAGTGTTGACTTAGTTGTTTATTATGCTGAGATTACAGATTTAATGTTAAAATTTTAAAATTATATTTCGCAATTAAAATAAGCACTTGTTCTTATTTTAAAATCATAAAGCATGAAATAAATGGTAATTTACATTAAAAATAAACCGCAATTTATATTAAAAATGAAAGATTTAAATTAGAAAATGAATCTAGATCAACGTATTTAAGCAGATATCTATTTTTAAGCCTTTTTAATCATATTTAATATATATATATATATATATATATATATATATATATATATATATATATATATATCAAAAAGAAAAACTATCTTTGACGATGCGTTTCATCCGCTGATCGACTTTATCAAGTAAATTATTATGGAAAGATTTTATTTTGCAATAATATTTACACACAGGAGTAAAAAATATCTTTAGATTTTTAGAATATTTTAAATAAAGAACGTGGCGCCAACTAAAAGTCAAGGTAAATTATGGAAGATGCTAAGTGATGTAATTTAATGTCTAATAAACAAAACGGATTAAATGTTGTTATTGATTTTTTTTATAATGTAATTATTATTTATATTATTTTAATTTGAGAAATTACTTATGTACTATATATTTTAAATAATTGAAGGTTTTGAATTTAACCGTTTTCTTTAATTTAAGAAAAATTGTTAGACATCCAAACATAACAATTCGCGCGGTCGTGGTCCTAATAGGATGGCCAAGGACGCATTCTAAAATCTGGGCAGAGTATTGCGAGATAGGGAGATTTCTTTGGTAACGACAAAAAGAATACTGAGCTGTTACATGACATCTGTCCTCCTTTACGGCAGCGAATGTTGGACAATTTCCCCAAAGGTGAAGAGACTCGAGGCGACGGAAATGTGGTTCTACAGAAGGATGCTAAGGATATCATGGACCGAGCGTGTGAGCAAAGATGAGGTCTTAGAGAGGTTGCAAACAATGAGGAGGCATATACTTATAATCAGGAAAAGGCAGCTGAAGTTTCTGGGACAAGTAATGAGAAAAGAAGGCCTGGGAAATCTGATACTCACGGGTCGAATAAAAGAAAAGAGAAACAAGGGAAAGCAACACAGGACATGCCTGGCGGGCTTAAGCAAATGGATGACAGAACATGGTCTAGGGGAGTTAGCAGAGGGACAAAACTTATTGAGAGCCACAAGGGATGGGGGGGGAAGTGGTTCGCCTACGTCCTGAAAGGACACGGCACAAAAGAAAGAAGGTCGTAATGTCGAACAGTCGTAAATCGCATGTCAACGATGAATAATTCACACGCTTATGCTTACGAGGCAGATTTTTCCCGCAGTAGGTTGCCACTTCTTTCTACGGTAGACCAGTTGCCATCCAAGCTAGAGAACCCGGTTAGTCCTGCTATTTACCCATAGCTAGAGGAAGAAGTGGATTCATACCTTTCCCAAGGGTATCAGCACATAAGTGAATGTAATGGATTCGACTGGAATTGGAACTCGGCTCCCGATTCCTCAATCCGAGCCGCTATCCATTAAACAGTACTGAATTAAATATCGAACGAGATATCGAAGGAGAAAGTCATTGCCTTCTCAAAACCCAATAATAATGGCAATAGCAACATTAATATCAAGGAGCACCTCGTGAGGGCGTTTAGCTAGATAGCCTAGTTGACTATTACTACTAAACAATGGGTGCTATCTTCACTGGATACAGCATACTGGTGGTATTGTGTCAAACTTAACTGAGCAAATAGCAACATCATTAATATCAAACTAAAAAGAAACCTTTTTTAATAAGATTTCACTATATCTCAAGCATCTTTGTCGTAGTGGTAAGTAACCTGATTATGAATTGGCCCTGATCTGGCATCTCGTCTACAGTCACTCTCTCACAGACGCGCCGTCGCCTCTCTCTGTCTTTTTTACAAATACTTTCATTGCTCCGAGGATCTGCATTCACTGGTTCCCAGACTCCATGAATTCAAGCACCCAACGAGGCTGGCATCCCGCTCTCACCCTTTCACTATTGAAACTATTAAATGTAGCAGCCTCTTCTACTCCAAATGCTTCATATCTCGCACCTCACGCCTGTGGAACTCCCTTCCCTATTACTGTTTCCCTGAGAGTTATAACTATTCAAATGTAATGTCAATCGACATCTCCAGTTGCCTTGATCTATCCACTACCCTTCTCCTCATCTTTTCGTCTATCACTTCTATCTGATCTTCCTCCAAATTTTCTGTAACCCCTTGCGTCCTAGTGGCTTCCCGCCTTGCTTGGGGTGAAACGCTTAAAAAAATGTATGTCATTGTTAGCAGAGAGTCCGAACCCTTTTAAATATACAACCTTAGCCGTAGCTAGGTCTTTCACTAACTTGACAACTTCACCCCAGTTTCCGTCGGTGTGAATAAAAACTGGGAAAGTCACGCTGCAAGGAACGGAAGGCGAAATATCACCACGGTGAGAGAAGAAAACACGAATCGTTTTCAATATATTGGGTGCTTTATTCCCGGATTCACCTGGCACGATCTTGAGTGGTAGAAGTAAGAGACACTTGGGAAATCTTGGCTGCTGCTACTGTCTTTTCTCACGACAGACTCACGGATCAGATTCTTCCTTTGGCCAGCGAGAACCTCGGCTATCTCTGTAACTGTCTGGACATCTCGAACGCGACTCGTGATTCTCATCTCCGACTGACAGCTCGCCACCCGTAAGGCCAGACGATTCCAGCATGCGGATTAATTATATACACCCACGACTTAAATTTCCTAAGTTACAGCCGTTTTCATCTATTTAATCTCTTTCCTTTTTTATCCACTTCGTGGATAGCAAGTGATTGCTTTGAAGTCCGCATATCTCGACCTTACTGTTGGTTGTTGCAAAAACAGGCACAGATAAAATAACTTAAAATAATCATACATATCATAACCTTCTTATAAACTAAGTATAGTAAGCCGTTACTGCTACAGTGAGCCCGATCCACACCGAGTTGCCTCAAACATGTAACTTTGTTACAGACTAACCCAAGTATTCCGATATTGCAGTGTTTAAAATTAGTCTTGCTTTTATTCGTTTCCTACTTTTTTCTTTCTTGTCTCTTTCCTTCTCCCCCCAAAAAAGAAAAATATTCAGCGAAATAAAGGAAAGAAAAGAATTCGATAAAAAGAAATAAAAGAAAAGTTAGAAAGCTTAAATTAAAAAATATCTTATTGATGAAAAATGCCCACGTCTGGTGGATTGACACGTCGTCACACGAGATTTATCTGAAAGGTTGGCAGACAAAAAGCGAAAAGTATTTTGTTTGGAAAAACTTGAAGGAAAAGCACTTTTCTTTGTCGCCTGATTGGCTGTCAGTTTAATCGGAGATTCCTAATGTATGACTAGTTTCAAGACGAACGAAATTGGATAATATCATTGATAACCAGAATTTAAACGTGACATTCTATGAGAGAAACGTTCACAATAAACTTGCAGCCAGTTAATGGGCGAAAACAATCGGTACAATTTCTTTACTTTTAAGAATACCCCGTCTTTTTTTATTTCTTTTTTTATTCAATATAGCCGCTTGAAGACTAATTCAAATTCTCTTTACTCTATATGCTCCTGGCGTCAGTTTAAATTTACGCCATCTTTTCTACCCATATACATAAACGATTATTGCAAACTATAAATTTGGAAAAAGAAAACTCCAGGGAAATGCATTGAAAAAAAAATTGGGGGGGGGGTAATCGGAATCATCTCATGTAAGGAAGTAAAGCCACTAACACGTAAGAGGTTACACAGTGTGGAGGAATTAGGAACAGAAAAATTACTAATCAGTAGAAAGAGAAAAGAGTAATCAGGAGGACAATAGATAGTGATTGACTTTGCATTTAAATTTTTGCAGATTAAAGATGTCTGGAAAGCATAGAGTGCGAGAAAAGAAACTGTTAGCATAGAATTTACCGTTACATCTAGACATCTCAGCTGGCAATTGATGAGATCTCAACGCCAGTCTAGTACTGCACTTTAATTCATGAAGTCCAGGTACCATAGTGAAGAGCTCATCCGAACACTTACCATGAAAGTATTTATAAAAAAGGAACAAAGAGGGAACCTTACGGCGGTAGGAAAATGACTGAAACTGAGCTGCCAGATCAGGACCAATAATATTGCTGATCTTATCAAAGAGCTCAAGGTAAATATCAGGGGCACCGGACCATATGTAGCAGCAATATTCTAAGCATGGGCGAATGGTAGACATGTAGATATGTTAGATAGATTCTGAAGAGAAAAATTGTCTCGTACAACACAGTGAACCTACTTTCTTGGCAGGTGACCTAGCAATGGATTCAATATAGTTTGTTCCACTTAATGTCAGCTGAGAAAGTTATCCCGAGGAGGCGCAACGGGTCACTATCCTAGAGGTTAGCATCAGCTAGAAAGATGAAAGGCAGAGAGGAGCTTCACAGATTAATGGAGATAAGTTTAGTTTTGTAGGTATCAAAATTAACAAGCCATCTTTTGTCTACGTTAACGAAGGACTGGAGGTCGTTTTGGACATCGGCTGCCATTTTTAACTTTGGCAGAGTGATCAGCCTTGCTATCGAGGCCAGAGTAAATGCTTGTTTTGTCAGCGTAGATGCCAAGGTCATTAATGAAAATTTAAAACAGAGTAGGACCAAGGACGAAACCCTGAGAGACACCCACGTTAGTACGAAAGGATGTAGACGAGTGGCCGTTCACGATAACTTTCATTTCGCGATTTGATAGGAAAGACTGGATTAGTTTAGAAATGAGTCTCGAGACACCATAACCGTTCAGTTTGTAGAGAAGACCTGAATGCCAAACCCTGTCAAAGGCCTTCAAGTTGTCCAATGCTGCAGTCCAGGTTTCAACGTTTTTATCTAGAACATGATAGATTCTTTCCGCAATTATCGTTAGCACGTCAACACTTGACTCGGAGAAACAAAAGTCATTGCTTGTCTGAGAAAAGTCCCTGCGATGAGAGATGCTGAACATATTCCGCATTGATTAGGGCCTCTAGGAGTTTCCCAAAAAGTGATAAAAACTCATAGGCCGATAGTTGGAAGAATTGGACAGTTCACCAGAATTCTTTAAAACTAAAACAGACGATGACTTCCAGTACTCGGGAAAGCAGGAGGCAGTGAGGCATTTATTATACAGTTTAGAGAGAACAGGTTCCAGTTCGGCTGCACAATTCTTAATTACTATTACAGGGATACCATCGGGTCCACATGCTTTGTAAGGATCTAGGTTATAGATGATAGCAGAAACCATGGAAAGTGTTGTATACATATCACTCAATAGAGAATCAGTTCCAAGTGGGAAGTTAGGCAGGGATATTCCAGATGAGTCAAGAGAAGAGTTTGAGAAGAATTTACGGACAAAGCATTCAGCTTTATCAGCAGAGGATGATAACACTTCAAATCGATTGAAGAGGGGAGGAATAGAAACCTTGCACTTATTTAATACCCTATTATAGTTTTCATCTGAAATACAAAATAATAACGCGATCTTTAAGCAAAGTGATCACAATATAGACCTTAAAGAGAGTATTGCCGTCATATCTGAGTTGGAGCTAATTTTCATTCTTGACAGTGTTCAAAAGCGTCTACACGGCCTGATCGGTGATGAATTATTTTCCACCCTACAACATCTTTCCCATAGACGAAACGACGCAAGCCTCTCGCTAACTCTATCGCTATTCCCATGGCAAATGTCATGGATAGCTTCATTCTTTACTTCCACCAGTTCAGACTTTTACAGCTAAAAGCCACCATACCACGTACACTGGAACGAATCATCTTTATTCTTTTCGTATTCCATTAGTAAGGAGGAAGTTTCACTCAGCTTCTTCCCAAAAACCGTTACTGAGAGTATTCTTCCCCGATCACTACAATCTTAACCTCTTCAAGTCTAAATTTCAAAGTACCTAAAAGAGGAAACACAGAGCTTTACAATAATATATATATATATATATAAGTTAAACCTAGAGAGCCAGACAAACCTACCAAAGTTTTCACCTAAGCGGATCGTCAGAGAAGCCTTCACTGACGATCCGCTTAGGTGAAATCTTGGTAGGTTTGTCTGGCTCTCTAGGTTTAACTAGGTCTGCTCTACTTACTGTATCGAGCACTTTATTTAGTTATTTTGCTTACTCGTATCGGTTTTTTTTTCTTTGGGCTAGACGATTATTTTTTTCTTTTGCATGCTAGACGATTATTTTCGGCTAACGTACATGTTCTTGGTTCTTTCTTTTTTTATACCTTTTTTCCTTTTGGTATTGGTTTGATTATTTGCAAATCAAAACACTGAAGGTTTTCCGAACGAGTATGATTTCTTATACTTATAAGATTACTACTACTAATATATATATTTTATTATTATTATTATTATTATTGTAAAGCTCTTTGTTTCCTCTTTTAGGTACTGTTTGACATTTTTTTTCATGTTTTTCATGACAGGATATCGAAACAATGATGAATAAACAGGGGTTTTGTACCATTATATTCTACGGATTCAAACTCGACTTTTGCACTGCCGAAGATACCGACATCAACAGTGCTTGGCAGTGAGCGATTTAAGAGTCAAAAATATGATGTATTCATCCTAAGAGATATATGACCCTAATATGTGCTATGTTCAACCTAAGAGATATCAAAATAGATTTTCACGCCTTACAATATGCCAATGGCTGTCTCTGTAATAATAAACAATTGGTCGATCCAGCTGCACTTAGAATATGCCCAAGTGGGACAACCAGATGACAGATATATATATATAAGTATCCCACCCGAGATGGAAAAGAGAGAATCTCTCACATTCTCACAAGAAAATCTACGTTTGAAAAAATCCCCCAAAGCCACGCACCTATTCGCTGGTATTAATCGTTGAAAAAACAATAATTTTACGTATGCTAGATTTAGTCTTGTGTTCTTATTCGTCTTTACAACGCTAAAGTTGCTGCAGGATAATCAAAACTGAGTCTTCATCTGAATCGATAGACTCACTCCCGCTTCAACCTCATCAAAACCACATCTTCACACGCAAAAGGTTTTTGATCGATAGGTGTTGTAATAAAATATTCTATTCCAGCCTTCTGCAACATGGTCAAAGCGTCACAGATGTTTCCTATTGTTATGACTTGGAACCGATGCATCAAAATTTGAAAAACTGTCGATCAGAAGTGATGAAGAGGGTCGTATTCTGTTACAGGATAACGCAAGGCTACCTTTTTTTTTTCTTTTTTTTTAAAAAAAAAAACTCAGCAAAAATCATGATCATATGTAGTTAGAAATCAAAACGCCACTTTAATCTACCCTACGACTACTTTCCCTTTCCAATTGCTTTACGACCATGTCACATAGAAACGCTGATTCTCGTACGATCGCAAAAGTTAAGCAACGTCGAGCCAGGTCAGTACCTAGATGCGTTACCACTTGGGAATATCAGGTGCTGATGTAATAACACCTATAGGCTGTTTACCTTAAAGCCCCCCAACCACTTCTTCTGATTGCAGAGATGGTTGGTAGGACTTAATATAAACGGATTCTTTCAAATTAAATTTGGAATTAACCCTCCTCAGTACTGAAAACATGGATTAAATATGCGGGTGGTGTCATGGATAACGATTCGGAATTGGAGAGCCAAGTTCCAATTCCAGTCACGTTTGTTATATTCACTTACGCACAAATACCTTTGGACAAGTTATGGATCTACTTCTGCCCCACCGACCTATGTACTAACTAGTACGACTTGTATCAGTAAATCTTTATTATGTCCCAAAATTCTTACAGTGTAAAAAGTATTTTCTGGTTTTAAATAACAAAAAAAGCGTTAATTAACTGAAAACACACACACACACACAAATCAATGTAAAACCTTTTCAATTACTTTTTCTTTGTTGAGATCTTTAAGAAGTATATACGCGTCGCCTGGTGTACAGGATCTGGTTAAAAATGTCTTCTTAAACAGATAAAAATAGACATGTTAAAACAAAAGACAGTTAAACCGGTTTATCAATCCTCTTGCATCAGAACAGCGACTAAAAATGACCACCAAAGATCAAAAGTTATATAAATACATAACACCTATAAGCTATTTACGTTAAAGCTCACCAAACACTCCTTCTGCTTACAGAAAGATGGCTGGTAGAACTTGATGTAAACGGATTCCTTCAAATGAAATTCGGAATTAACCCTCCTCAGTACTGAAAGCATGTCTCGGCTGCAAGAATGGGCACACAGCTTAAAAAAAAAGCAAAAAAAAAAAAACAGCAATCACCGAACCAGTTGTATTTACGCAACTATTCAAATTGTTCACATTGCCCTTGTGAATATTGGGTATTGCGTGCTGATTGATCCGTGTTTCCAACGTTTGACTTATTTTATTTACATATTCAAATATCAGTGTGATGTTGACTAACTCTAATTCTTTTCATGATTGATTCACTTCGGAGTTTTGATAACATTATGAAGATTCTCATATGTGCTTGAGCAACGTAGACACTATTTAAAAACCTCGAATAAATTTTATAGTTCAAAACGGTCCTTTATTTTAATCTTAGCTGACAGATTATAGCCAATATACCGGCCATCATACATGCAAAGAAACTTTGCTGCTTGAAAAGAAACATTTCATTTTTAATCACAAAAAAAAAAAAAAGATAATAGGGCAATAAAATCAAATATTTTAATTTATAATCAGTGTATCTCTTAGCATTATTTTAAGAGAATTTCCTTTATTTCTATATTTATGTGCATTCTATGGGCAATAGGATTTAATTTCTCCGAGGCATTACACTGCTGCTGTCTCTCGTTTCATTGATCTGCTGTTCCCTGTCCTACCAAAAACGTAATATTCTTGAACATGTCGACATCATCAAGCTTGGCGGTAACCAGTTTTCTGTGGGGAATTCGCCCAATGGTTGTCGTGATTCTCTGGGAGTTCTTCTGGTGTTGATTTATTGCATTTTTTATAAGATTTTATATATATAGATGGCGTCATCGACTTAAGATCAATGCGACATACGACTGTTCAATTATACGATCACAACTGCGAATTGCTATGTTTGGCTACGACTGACAGCGTGAGTAATTTCCAAGCTTGTTTACAGCAATTTCTCTCCCTGTTCCCATATCGTAGAATTTGTGAGGAGTAAAATAAACAAAACAATTCAAAGTTCTCCATGTTTGTGTGAAAAAAAAAAAAAAAAAAAAAAACACAACAACTCCACCGGCTACGCTCGGGACCTACCCCAGCTGACAACATCGACGGTTCACAATCAAGTACCAGCGGCTCTAATAGATTTTCGACTTGTATTTTGATGTTTTACAACTGTTTTCTGTTCTTTGTATCTCTATATTTTTTTGTATGTTTATCAAATATTAAACCAACTGTACTGTATTATTCAGTGTTTCACTTAAACCTGACGAACGTAAAAATAAAAAAACTTAATGTACACAGATTAAACAAATGGTATCAAACGTAAAGAAAACTCAAAAAATTATTTAAAAAAATATACAATAATGACTAAAAAAGATAAAATGATTGTAAAATTAATTAGAGACCTACTTACGGCCAAATTAATTTACGACCTGTCGCTTATAACAAATTGTGACGGATGAATGCAATTATACCAAACTCTTGATGTTTTATCTTTGTTAACGATATAAATGTTTGAGTGGTTTGATAATATTTTAAATAAACATGGCAAGAATTCTTCTGTAGGATTTGAGAAATTTTAGAGGACCGTAAATATTGTAATACTACACCGGAAGCAACTGGTTGGATTGGGAAAGATCCAGGTTTACTAAATCTTAATTCTACTTGGTTCAAATCTTCCTAAATCCTTGCCAAAACTCATCTAATGGCTTCTCCTTATTATTTTTTTTTTCTTTCCTTATACTCCTCGAAGCTTAACTAGTTTCCTTAATATTTTTTCAGTTTAATTTTAGTTCCTGCTTCAAATCATTAAAATATTGAACCATGGTGACCACCCTGTTATAAACTTATCTGGTTGTTATCCCACTAAAGAAATATGCAATTTTTCTTATATTGTAGACAGCACACAATAATGCCTATTGCCTCCTAAAATGGGGCGGTAGAACGTATAAAAATGATTATTTCATAAACTTATAGGTATCGATCTAATGGAAGAACTGTTTCAATCTACAAAATCTTACATGTGGACACCAATACGAAAACATTTCAAATTCCATCAGTAGTAAGACAAAGCCCAGTATATTTTGTCTTTACTTAGACTATTCCCTGAACATTTAAAAACACAGATGGGAAGAAATTGGCACTGATCATTTAAGTATTCTATACCACGTCCCAAACGAATCTACCAATAGAAGACAACATTCCTGCTTTCCCTCTTGAGGCTAATGTAATGATGATTAAGAGGTGGGGCAATGTTGATGGCATAGGCATTCATAGTTGGGGCCAGAATGATCTTGAACAGAAAATAAACATCCTCTACCAAGTGTTCCAAGAAATTGGAGTCAAAATAAACCTTTCCAAAGCAGAATCTATGATCTGGAATTAGTATGAAAAATGAGCTGACACATACACCAAAGTCATCATAAAAACAACGGGATGTGGAATTAGTAAATACTAAACACTTCAAATACTTTGGCGTATTGATCAGTTATAAATGTAGAATAAAGGGAATTGAATTTGGACGAAACTTCCTCAGGTTCAGCCTAACTGCAAATTACGACAAAATCAAATCAGCCTAAAAATGCCAAGTCATGTTCTTAAATAGACTCGTCAGATGGAGACTTTCGCATAGATCTCATGCATGACATTAAACCCGTTCAGAAATATCTAAATTGTCAGCTGTATACAACCGCTTTCTTAGATCAATGTTGAAAAAGACTGAGCAAGTGAAGCCTGGAGGATCTTGGCAAGGATCATCCTTCTTTGAATATTGTAGACTGGCGCTACAGAATCACAAAAAAAAATGCACTAAATGACATAAATTACATCATTTGAGGACTACCAACAACGGCAACAACAAAAACGGACAGCTCCTGTTACTCGAATCGAAAATGATGTCAGAATCAATATGTTGATATTCCACACTACTGCAAAAATGTTAGGAAGGAAACCACCATCAAGAAAGCGATAAACAGTTACCAGATTGAAAAATCTATTTTCCTGAAAAAATGTTTTAAGAGAAATATTTTACGAATTTCAACCAAACAGTACTGGCTGTTCGGTAAATACCAAATGTTTCCTTGTAGAGAAATGTCTAATTACCACACCTGTTTTGTTTTTACAAATATTAAATTTTACGGTTGCCATTAATGGTTTAGGTAGATATATACAGTTTTTAAACAACAATATGTGAAGTTGTCAAACTGTAGCTTTTTGGTGCCAAAACAGTAGTGACACTTTGAATGCTTTCTTATTTCCAATTTCAAAAGGTTGTCAAAGAATTCACTTGGAACAAGACAAGAAAATTTACAAGACTGATGGTTTTGACAAATGGAAAATATGTAGTGAACAAAACTTTTGCTTTAAATTTAAGTATATCACTTGGGTATTTAAAATTTATAGGTATTGTTGCCATATCATCTATGGTGCTTTGACTATCCATGATTATCAACAAAAGTCAAAATGTCCTGTTATTGGTCTTCTCGATTTCAGTCACTTTCCCACGCCCATGACATAGGTTCAGTCTTTTTTTTTTTTTTAAATATTTTTATAACAATTATGATCTTTCTTCCTTGGTATCTAAACCACATGAATCTAAGCATATTACTAGATTGATAACTAGGTTTTATCTTTTTACTGCCTGCTGAAATAGCTAGATATAACCTAATAAGCTCTAATTGTTTATTTTCTTGCACTTCTTTCCTGTGGAACTCTCTTCCAATTTCTTGCTTCTTTTTCACCTACAATCTTCAAAAATTTAAATGCAACGTCAATCGCCACCTTGTTTTCCTGAAAACTTTTATTTTCCTTTCTCCACAATGAAGTATTATTCTCTCCCCACCTCCAGTAACCATTTGTCTCTTGGTGGTATTGCTTTGCAAGAAATGATTAAAAAAGAAAATTGACCGACTTTACTTGCTCCTGACTGAAATTAAGATTATTTATACAAAAATATCAAACTGTTGGAATGGGTGTTATTGTATTGCTGTTTGTCTCTTAATATTAAAAATATTTTTATTTTTAAATTCCATGTGAAGAGTCATGAGGATTTGTGCAAATCACAAAATATCATGTGCTACAGTTTATCCTGCTTAACTTCCATCTTGATGTCAAGTAATAAATGCATTTCCTACTTTAATTCATTGTAGTAGCTTAAGTCAAACTTAATTGCAAAGTACAACTAATGAGTTTGCAGATCTCAAATACTGCAAAAGGCTTTTGGTGCTGCTACATAAACTCTCCAGTTATGGCATCTCTGGATTTTTCTTCACAATTATCTTCTCCCTGGTTGGTTCAGCAAAGTTATAAATGGCCAATCTCCCAAAGCCCATGTGATCAATACAGGCACAACCCAAGTCTCACTTCAGTCCTACACTCTTTCTCCAAAAATCTGAGTAGTAACACACCAAGCCTCATATGGAATTTATATATACAATCCATCACTAAAGATGGTGAAAAAATTGTCAACTCCTTGTACTACACCAAATGTACTAGATTTCTTCTACCATGTGTTATCTCTACAAGACTGAGATTTCAGCAAAAGTGTAAGATTGCTTACCTTTGTCTGGGCTGAAGCTGCAAAATCCTTAATTTCCAGCCTAGAGAAGAGTTCAAAATTGCTTAGTCGGGGGGCATTTTCCACATTTCAGTAACTTTCTCCACAGACACAAAAATTGCAAACATATTGCTACTCTATTGCTATTCTCATAGAAAATAGTTCAGACATTTAAAGCTAAGACTTGCCATCCTATGTCCAAAAAGTCTAACTGCTAACATTCCCTACCTATTCCATTTGTAAGGAGGAAGTTCCACTCGGACAGCTTCTTTCCAAACTGAGAATTTCTACTCTGGAACAAACACCTGCATTGATGGTTTTCCTGAATGCTACAATCTTAACTTCAAGTCAAGGGTCAATCACTAGTCTCCTTATCCTCATAATCTTTATTTACCTCTACTTTCTCTTACATTCAGTAATCCTCTACCCTCTTCATGGGCCTTGTACCGAATAGACCATAATTAAAAGAAGGAAAAAAAAAAAAAACATAACCTGGACAGAAAGTTCTCTCTACATAGCAGTTCACTAAAGCCTGTTTAAGTCCATACTTAATTTGGAGTCACTTAAATCAAAAAGGACCATGATTTAACAGCAACAACTACTCTGTTTTAATCTTGAATTTTCTCAATTTTCATGGTTTTGTACAAGCTTCTAACCTCTTATGATTAGTCTTGTTCAACAATTGCTAAAAACAATGAGCCCAATCAATATCGGGATGGAATATCAAATGCTCTTGAAACTTTTGATTTGAAATCATTATCACAAAGTAGTAGACAGATGACTAACAAGATCAAAACATTTTCGACAACTTCCATTCATACTATGCACAGCTAGAATAATTTTTTTTTTTTCAAATGTTGGTCAGCTTTCAACAATAAAACTTTTTCAATATGTCACTCAAGTTTTCTGCCAATATTTTATACAGAATTTCAAAAATAAAAAAATAAAAAAAATAACATTTGCTTCAGAATTTTTTTTATTATTTCCTGATGTAAACTTTGTATTTGAAGTATTGTAAAACATTAAATACATGCTCCACACAGCAACAGTTGGTATAAACATAACAAAGTCTGTTACATTGTTTTACTATATCATCAATACTTACAACAGCTGTCTGTATTTGTCAATACAGTTTTCAATGAACCTCTTGTTTCCCAAGGTTAAGACAGTGCTGTCCCAATTAATGTACAGGTTTCAATAGTTAGTGTAGAAAAGTGAATTGACAAGTCTGTGTAATCAGCAGCCAAATAGAGTCAGATAGAACCAAGTGAGCAGAACTGGGTTTGGTTTTCTTTTGCGCAATGAGTGTGTAATAATATCTTCAACATAACTTGTGTTAAAAGAAAAAAATAAAGCAGAAGGGTGGATGGAGCCAGATAAAAATGATATTTTTTTTTTTTTAACTATCATTAGAGATAAACATTACCAGTTAGAAGCCATACCATTCAAAAGGTAACACAGAAGCAACAGGAGAAGAGGGAAGAAGACAGAAAGAGAGAGACCTACCTTTGTATAAAGAAAAAAATAAGCGTTCCATATTAAGAAATAACTGACATTAAAATTTCTTTTAATGTTCACGTCAGAGTTTACAATGTTAGGATTTAATATAAATACATTAGCTAATAAAAAGGATTCTTTTAAAAGAATTAATGGGTTTGAGAATGTAAGTGGAGGAAAAACTAAAAATCATGAATAAATAGATCTCATTGTTATGTTTTAATAAATTTCAAAGTAGAAAAAGAGTGAAATCAAAGTTTCCAAGGATAAGAGAGAGACCAAAGTATATCATATTCAATAAAACAAAAAGGAAACAAAATGGCCGAACAAAAAGTCTAAGTGAAATATACTAAAATAAAATAAAAATTGAACATGTTAAACACAAGAATGAAAGAAAAATGCAATGGACAATGAAAGTTATCAAAAAAATATTACCACTTTTTGGGGTTTGATTGATCAGAAAATAAATACTGTCCAGAGATTGAGGAGGAGTAGAAAATCTTACAAAATGGCCATCCAAAGAAATATTTCACTCAAGTTATAAATTTTAGCTTTTTTGTGATTTGCATTTCAATTTCTTTTTTGAATAGATTCTTTAAGGAGGTAGCTTTTGTCAGAATTGATATTCTTATCAAAATTACATGTTTTGAAATTGTAAATTTTTTCACCAAATAATTTTTATTTCTTGCTGAGGGACAGGCACAATATGCAGACACACACTCAGAAAGTGCACTTCTTGTCAAGAAACACTCTTCAAAAGTAGTAGTTTTTTTTTTTTTCTTTTAAAAACAGATAAAAATAATCTGATTTTTCCTACAGACAAATTATATATGTATTTTTTTTTATGTATGTACAACATTAAAACCATTCAGCAGTAAGACAAGGACTAGAAAAGGGGAGGGGGAAGAGAAAACAATTAACATTATCAGAATTATAGTTATCAGCAGCAAAGTGTGCCCCCAGCAATATAAATTGTGCTCCTGAAATGAGTCTAAACAACTGTGTTCTTAGTGAAGCCAACAGTTGGTTAATAGAATGTGGGCCTTTTTCAAGAATAAAAGGAAAATATTCTAACAATAAAAACAAATTCCACAAAACATAAAAACCTTTTTCTTAATATTTGTAGAAATACAAAACAAGTTTCTCTTTGCAAACAAATACAAAATAAAGGATAATTTTATTTTTGGAATAAATTTTAACAATTTCCCACCAGACAAGAGTTCATTTAAAGTTTGTTTTTGTTAAATTTACAGAGTCACTTACAACTGAATTTTATTCTCAATGATCACTGAATTTTAAGTTTCAAGAGCGGGAACAAGGTGGGGAAGGGGAAGAAAATGCCTGAATTATTAAAGATACATCATATGTAAACAATGGCAAAGAAAAAGTGAAAGAAAAGTTTGCTTCTGTGTTACCCAAATACAGACAAATCTAGACAAGCTCTCAATCAGACATCACATGCATTGGCCTAACCCTTTCAAATGTGGTTTTTATAGGCAGTACCTTAAGATAAACAAAAACCCACCATCTCCAGAAAAAAATAAATTATTTTATCTGCTCTGTGTTGCTTATTCTAATAAATTTGTTGCTCTCATAATTTCAACTAACTAAACAGTAGATCAGAAATGTAAACACACTCAAGTTCATATTTAATCAAATAGTTGCAATAATATCACACAGTAATTGCAACAAGACAAAAAAAATGGTTGAGAAGGAAAATGGTCAGAATTCTTGAACTAGCATCCACTAATACTGATTTGTTGTGTTTCCATCATTTTTATTGTTTAATAGACAATGCAAAAATGAGCCCAACTGAATATCAGCTGTTATGGTCTCTGTTCCCCAAGTGCTGACTCAATGACTAACCGATTAATCAATTTGTTCATCCACCACTGCAGTCACACCACCATCTCCACCACCGGTGGTTACCCATCTTTGTTTTTACTGTGGTTGTGCCATCATGACTCATGGCTATCACTTCTTGCTGCTACTGCTGCTGCTGTTGCTGCTGAGGATGAGAAGAATGACAATGACAATATAACATTTTGCTGATAACGGCTTCACTCACACTCCATCATTCACTCACTCACTCATGCACGCTTCAAATCTATCACAAGCTTTCATCACTTTCCATGGCTTGCAACTGTAGATCTTCATGATCAATGTTGGAGATGTTTGACGAGTTACTCTGTGAACCTGCCTCCTGAGAATCAGCCTCTCCACCATTGTCCTCCAAGCCAACTGAAAGAAAAATAAAGTACTTTTAATAAAAAGGTGTCAACCATAGTCAGGATCATCAAGTCAATGCAAATGATCCTTTCTTTAGCTGCATAGTATGTGCTTTGCAAGGGATATATATAATTTTAATAATTCGGTATAATTCTTTACATCATTGAATTATCTTTCAAAAATTCATTTTTAAATGACATTTCATAACTGTTAGGTAAAAATTCCAAGCCATAACTTTTGCACATTGTTAGAAAAATCTCAGATCTCTGATTTTGACCAGTTTATACAATCAAATCAACTGCCGTAGGCCATTTACAACAAACCTTAGGACAATTTTCACAATTGAGGAATTCCACAGGAATTTACACATATACATTTTTATCTTTCTCTTATTATTCAACACACACAAAAAAATGGCATTTTTAAACAAGATAGTCATTAGCAATGAAAAATGGATTTATTACAAGGATCAAGAATAAAGAAAATCAGGACAGCCTTCAAAATGAACTTTACTGATTCTGCTTAATATTTCTTCAAAAAGGAATTCTTTATTATAAATCACCGGAACAAACTTATTGTACAATGCTAAAATGAACAACTGGTATATTACGAGAAGAGAACCTTCAATAAAGCAAATGTAAAGTATCCAACCATCTTGACGTAAACATCTTACTACGTATGCAAATTCAGTTACTCAAAATAAATGCAAACAGCAAAAATTGAAATTGTTATTTACCTGGATCATTCATCTTAACAAGCGAGTCATCATCATCTGTTACATAGCGTTTGTCTATACCCTCTTTAATTTGATTATTTATTCCTTTTGGATCCAAGTCCATCGCCCAAGAAAAATTGGACAAGGCTAAGTGGGTATTACCAAGTTTTTTATGAACCTGAAATCACAAACATCATCCAAACTTGAAATAAATGAAATGAGTATCACAGAAAAGACATTTTCAATATCCAAATATAATTCTCCCATTCTCCGACAGAACATTTTAGTCAGATTCCTACTTAGACAATTCTTAAATCATGTGAGTTTTTACTTAGAAAAGAATTCATCCTAACTATGCAACCAGATTTTGAAAGGAACCAATTAAAAAATTATTGATGTTTGGTTATATTTTGAAAACTTGGTCAGGCGGAGAAATGTTTCAGTACCTTCCCGTATTTAAAACGACCAAAATAGGGGGAGGGGGAGAATCTGAAAGACATTTTAGGAATTTTTGCTAAGATGAAAGATTATCACTTGCTAGCATCTACTCATAATTCAAAATACTATTATTTGATGAAAAGTTCAGTCACTATCAACTGAAAATAATGTCTTAAAATATATTGTTGCTGAGGATAAATTATATAAAAATTTTTTTTTTTTTTTTAAAGTTACAAAATGTTATTCTGGCAGTTTTTTTGTTTTCTTTTTTAGTTCAAATTAAAATGGTGACAGAATTCAAATTCACTTATATTAAAAACTTTAAATATATTGAGCAGTTAAAATATTAAATTTATTTATTCATAGCTCCAATTTATACATTAATAGCTTTTAATATAACTGAACACAATTTAAGAGAGGTAACTTCTCTTTATGTAACCCTAGTTGCTCCCCCTACAAATAAATGGTTTCTAAGGGAAGTAATCAATATTATACCACTAAGAAAGAAAAAAAAAAAAACGGAATTTTTTTTTTTAATTAAATACTAGGTAAGTAAACACACTGACGAGTTAAGTTGTCATTTTAGACAAATAAAACAAACTTTAATGGGGGTGGAACTGCAAGTTCAAATTACGCTTTCAGCTTTAGATATGTAGATATTTCAATTTACAAATTTCTTTTAACCTCTGCATAGATATATATTAAAATAATAAAGTTATAATCAAATAATTTATAAAAAACTTTTAAAAATTGTTTCTCATCACTGAACATTTAAATAATATTTTGTTGTAATCTTTCTTTTTTATCATAAAAGGTGACAAGTAACAAAATCCATGCAATTAATGGCAACCATATTCTAACATTGTTCTAACTGTTAATGCTAGATTTTTTAAACAAGGTAAAGAAAACATTTTTACATGTACAGAAAAGTTTTATAATATTTACCTTTCCTATTAGAAAATATACTAATGATTCTTTAGGGACAATTTGTTTCAATTCTTCTAATTCTTCTAAGGCTTCCTGTGGAGAAGAAAAAATGTGCAACTAATAAAAATGAACAGGAAAAATTCCATTAATTATTTTGGTATAAACATTTGACTTCAGTTTTTCTCATACATAGTCAATAAATTGTTTATGCACAAATACATACATATATACAGACACTATAGTTACACTATAGCCTAATAAAATACAAAATATACATGTTGTACAGTTCTTTTCAACCTTAGACATAAATACAAAAAAATTAGGTGAATGATACCTACTCTATGTTTATCATTAGCAAATAAAATGGAAGCTCGATGGAATTTGCAAAGAGGGTTGTTTGGGTCAATTGAAATAGCTTTATCTAATGTTTGTAGGGCCATTTCAGACTTTTTAAGGGCGTGTTGTACCTGTAAAATAAAATAAAAAAATATATATAAGTATTCTATAATAAAAACAGATTTCAAAATAAGTTTATGCACTAAAGAAACAAATTTTAATATTTAAAAGTCAATCCGTAAATAAAGTAGTAGGAAAATCAATAGAAATAATCTTAAAACTTTAGGCAGCAATAAAAAAAATTTGCCATAAACACCTTCCTTTATATTAATGAGTTTCAAGTAAACAAATTACAAAACTTATCTAAAAAAATAATAATAAAATAGATACTTACAACCCCAACATGACAAAGCAGAGCAGGACTTTGGGGATTGATCATCAGCGCTTTATTGAAATGTAATTCAGCTAAATTGAATTTTTCTTGTTTGTAATAGATCATTCCAACCCCATACCTGAAGATTAAAAAGAAATAGTATTCATATAGCACTTTAATCATTTTACATAAAAGACTGAGAAATTGTTAATCACTTTTAAACACTGCTTAGGTTTAATATAAAATTTTAAAGTACAAGATACAATCAACCTTTCTTCACATGTAACGTAGCCCTTAAATTACATAAAAAAAGAGAAAAGAATACTGATATTCAAATTTTAAGTCAGTCTGTTTTTTTTGCAACTCTAAACCATAAATCAAAATGCTTGTGAATATGCAGGTAGTCCAATGGTTATCAAAATGGAAAGTGGAATTGACAAAGAATTTAAATTCCAGTGACTTGTTTTCTTCACTAATGCCCTGGGAAAAGAAATTGATCCATTGAGCTCAAACTATAGGTTAATTTGCAAAGCAGACTCAGGTGGCAACCTGTCTAGGAGAACAAGAACTGAATTCAAATCCTTTAGCCTTGGTAGAATAACTAGTCAGAAAGAACAAGAGAGAAGGGATGGACTTCATCAAATTATCATTCCCAAGATACAGCGGCTGTAACTACTGGTCCAGTACCTGTGGTGCCCCAACAACCCTAATAAGTTACAGACTCACAATCCTGACCAATTTCATATTAACTTTGTCAAATCTTTTATTTCTTATAAGTTTACAAAATCTGTTTTCTTAAGTGAAAATCACCATTGAACCAACTACAAACACAATATTTTGAATACAGCATGAAAAAAAAAAAAAAAAAAAAAGAACTATGTACTATTGTATCATCTATGGACTTCCATACTAATGCAATAACACCTGAAACCACATGATTTGTTGCTAGCAATAATAAAAGGAAGGTAAATCCACCATCATATTGTCGCCAGCTTATAGTTAAATTACGTTTAGATTGCAACCCCAAGCCACTGTGGTATTCATTTTATTCAACTAAAAGCTGGCTACAATATGTCAGTGGATTCAGCAGCCTTTTATTAGTGTTAGTAACAAGTATGTAATGAAATCTTTGTGAGGCACCTATTGGCTACAAGATAACAGAAGCAAAGAGAATCACCGGATGTGTTACTTTTTAGAGAGTTAGAGAAGTTAAAGAGAAATTTCAACTTCCAAGACCATGGTGCTGAGGAATGAGAGAACAAAGCAATGCAAGATGCATTCATTATTGGCATAGCTTCTTATGCAATACAACAGTGTCTCCTAGAAAATAAGACCCTGGATCTACAAACAGCTTGTACTCAGGCTACTATGTGAAACTTGGCTCAACATAATGACGACTTCCAGACACTCAAATGACTGCAATAGTGAATCTAGAACATTTGCAGGTATGTGAAGATTCCTTGTACTCTACAGTCCCATCAAATGAAACAGCTGTGGCAGCAGCCTATCAAAGGAGGAATAAATGCTACTTTTGCTTTTCCTTGGTATTCTCGGGATAGCTGTCCTGCAGGAAATTAAGTGGCCTTCTTTATACATATAGCACAGACAGTTATATCAACTAAAGAATTGTGTGAAAGCTAAAGGTTTACTGATCTAAGAAAAACATTGCCCAGAGAACTCTGAATATCAATTCCAATGTCTATGTGAATTTAACCCTTGGCCAGGTATAACCAGATAACCAGGTATATGATGCCACACTTCATGGCATTTTTCAAGATCTGTATTCAGATGTAATATTCTACCAGGAGTTAGCATGCTAACAACAAGAGCAATGTCCAATTATGATAGCCGCTTGCAAGAATTCATCATGGATGGTGGTTGTCAATATTGTGCATTGGCTCAAGCAACACTAGAAGAGCCATCCCTTTTTCAAAGTTTATTGCCAAGCTCTAATCAGACTGCTTCAAATCAAGAAATTTTAGCAAAGACCAGGCTTTCATCATGAAGGAAATCAAACATTTACTATTTAAAAGGTATAAGTGAATGAAGTGTATCATCTTGGTGAATTTGGGTAGTGGTCATGAAAGACCCTAGCCACAGACATAAGAAACAAATGTGCATTGATTATTCGCAGACAATTCATCAATATACAGAATTTGACGCTTACCCTATGCCATAAAAAGCTGAAATGATAAACAGCCTCAATAAGTGTAGCATCTTCCTCACATTCAACCTGAAAAATGCTTACCACCAGGCGCCACTGAAAAAGTTGGACAGAAAGTACACTGCCTTTGAAGTGAATGAATGTTTATTTCAATTCTGTGGGGTAACATTTGGGTAGCTATGAATAGAATGAGTAGAGAAGAAAATCTGCATGGTGCTTTAACAATAACAATTGCAGAGCACATACCAGAAGAACATGATGAAAATGTGAAAAGATTCTTGGAGGAAAATTACATTGAACAGGTCAGTATACCCTATCAATGTGTTAGGCTATTGTATTGGGAACAGTGATTGAACTTGATATTGAGAGGCTTCATCTCTTGAGAAAACTTTGTCTGTCCAAAAACTTTCAAGTCTTTAAAAAGGGCACTTGGAATGTTTTCTTACTATGCCAAGTGTATCAAAAAGTTTTCAGATAAAATTTAACCATTGATAGAAACAAACAAATTCTCAATAAAAAAGAAAGCACTGGCAGCCTTCAATCACTTAAAGAAAAAAATTAGAGAGCCATGCGCCACTCAGTAGAAAAAAAATTTTCCTTTCAAGGTACAATATCTGATGAGTTTATATCAGCTGTCCTAAACCAAGGAGGACATTTGATAGTGTTTTTGTCAAGGATGCTAAAGGGCAGTGTTTTAAAATGCCATTTTATAAAGAAATAAGCAATGGCCATTATTGAAGCAGTGTGTAAATGGAGCCACTATTTAGCATGGTGACACTTCACTTTGATCATAGACCAGCAAAAGATGTACAAAAATCAAAAATTCATGAACACAGAATGGAACTTGCAGTATGTATAGCCATATAATTATATACTGACCTGGCAAGGAAAACTTGGTTCCAGATACATTTACTCTAACATACATGTGTTCAACTATTACTGCTTCAATACTAGCAGATATTCACAACAAACTTTGCTGCTCTGGAATAACTCGGTTCGTACATTATATCAGAGCAAGAAATCTGCTCTTTTCTACAGATGTAAAGAAAATTTGCACATCTTTTCAGGTCTGTGCCAAAATTAAACCTCACTTGTATAGCTCACCAGAAGGAACCCTCATCAAAGCAACAAAACCTATGGAGTGGCTTGGTATTGATTTCAAGTGACCACTGCCTTCTGTTACACCCAACATATATATACTTACTCATGATAGTGGACAAATACTCACACTTCCAATTTGCCTTCCCATGTCCTAGCATGCATGCAACAGTGATAAGATGTCTATCAGAGTTACATTCCAACAGAGACAAACCTTTCATGTCTAAAGAATTGAAAGATTATCTTTTCCAGAAAGGATTTGCCACTAGTAAGACCATACTTCCTAACAAGCAATATGCAGGTAGAGAGGTTTAACAGCACCATGTGGAAAGCAATTCTTTTGGCTCTTAGGTCACATAATCTACTAAGCTCATTATATACAGCAACAATTGCTACACCCCCCACAAACTTTTTCTGTGTCGTTCATCCCATGAAAACCCACTGTCCTCTTGGCTAATGACACCTGCACGAATATTATTAAGGAGGTTGGTAAGGAATAACAAAAATGATCCATTCATGGATCAAGTCAAAGTCTTCAATAGTAACCTATGCTAACATTAAATGTCCAGATTGAAGAAAATCAACAGTTTCAATTTGTGATTTGGTACACTGTCCCAAACTTCAACAAGATTTCAGTAATATCTGTGTCAGAAGACAGCGACATGCCACGAAGGCAGTGACAAAAAAGAAGGTCTAACAGAAGCTAAGGAGATCCAATCAATGATCAAAATTTCCCAATCAATATGGCTGTAGCTCTTAATGTTGAGGTTATATTTTTCTAGTAGGGAAGAATGTACTATTATATTATGTATGGGCTTCTATATTAACAATAGGAACCACATAGTTTGTTACCAACATTAAAAAGATGCTTGTGACTGCCATCATATTGCAACCGGCTAGGATTGCAGTCCCAAGTCACTTTGGTGTTCATTTTATTACATTCTACAATCAAAAGGAAGTTTAAATTCTAAGCAAATAAAAACAGACATTTTGCAAATGTGAGATTGGGTGCACAAATTAGAACAGTATGGAGAAGGCACCCAAATTAAACATAATTTCTATATACTGAAGAAATGCAAAAATTTGAGTATAAATAGTAACAAGATTTAGCAATAGTTATTAAAAAAAAAAAAAAACATCTGTAGAGGACTTACCATGCATTGTAATGTCTTGGATCCACTCTGATTGAATTACGGAAACTAGATAAACCTTTCTCAAACTCCTCAGTAAAAACATATTCATGACCCAGTAAAGTATATGCATAGGCAAAATTGGGGTCAACCTAAATAAATAAAAAAACAATTGAATTTTAAAAAAACTAAAAGATTTTAAAATGTTTTTTTTATAAGCTTAAAGTTTGAAAATAAACAATATAAACTAGTTTTGCAATGTTAGAATTTTATTTACATCAATATAAATAGAATACAAAAATTCTTAGTAGTCATTAAGTCTATTTACCATTATATCAAGTGTTAAACAAAGTTAAAAAAGGTGGGAAGAAAATGTAACTATCCTAATTACAGATACCAATCTCTTTCATATGATAGGAAAATAAACGATTGATGAAGAAAAATTCATACCTGTTCAATTTTATTATTCTATTTCTGTCTGAATTTCTGGGACAAGGCATTATCAATATTTACATTATTTACACACAGACTATTGTCCCCCCATCTTTGTTGTTAGCACATTTTGGTCACTTTAACTTCCAGACTTCATCTACTATACTAAATTGAAATTATTTCACTTATCAGTGTTGTAGTAACTGGAATAATAAACATTAATGACATGCAGACTATTGTCTTCATCTTTGTTGTTATCACAATGTTTCGGCCTTCATCCGGTGCTTGTCAATCCAGATAACCTTTAGGGAATCTTGAACTGGAAATACAGCATTGGTTTGTGAATTTTGTGATCTAGTAATTGTAAGTTCAGTCCCTGGGGCGAGCAGTCAAAATTGAACAAGCAATAAATGAGTAGTACTAAATAAGAACTAGATAAACTACATGCTCAGTAGAATAAGAACAGTCTACCCCTATAGATTAAATAAAGTGTTTAGTTTGAAATTCCCTAAAAGTTATCTGGATTGACAAGCACCTGATGAAGGCCAAAACATTGTGATATTAACAAAGACAATAGTCCACATGTAAACAATGTTTATTATTCCAGTTATTACAACATTGATAACTGAAATAATTTTGAATCAGTATCATAGATTTTCTTTTATTTAGAATCTAAAATTTCATCTACATCTTAATTACAAGAGAAAAGTTTCATCAACAGATTTTAGACTTCACTTACCTGAATAGCTCGTTGAAAAAATTTGATAGCAGTGTCATGTTCTTTCTGCAAACTAAAACAATTCCCTGTTGCACACCAAGCCTGCAATTAAATATGAGCAACAAAATTTTACATTTAACTTTCAAGAAGAAACAAATACATTAATATTTCCCAGCAATTGTCAAAGTAACATACAATACCAATGCAAAATGATCAGTATTAGAAGGACACATTTCAAATGAACAAAACTACTCTGTAAGAATGTTACCAACTTCCAACAGTGGAAATGCAAGATGACAATAGAAGAAAAACTGCAGTAATCTATCTTACATCAGAAGTATGTCAGAAAGGATTCAAAGGATCTACAGTCTATGCAACATCAGGATGATATCAAAAAGCAGTTCTGTGATACCCACATAGAAGGGGAAGAGGTGATTTTATTGCAATCTCAAGTGTTTCTGTTTGATGGACCAGCAGTTGGTTCTTTTTGAAGTTCGGTCTTCTAACAAAGCATTCAAGGGAATGGAAGTTTTAAAGGAATGGATTAGGGGTTTGTGGAGATCAAGTGTTAACAAAACCAGAAATAGGGCATATCTGGGTGCTGGTCTAGATTAACAGTCATGCTTGGGGAAATTTCTGGTCCACCCTTGGTGAGAGACAGATGTGTCTGTTGTGTGGTTTGCCCTCCATTTGTATCGTCAGCCACTATGTTGGTTAGGTAGATGGGCAAGGAGTTGAAAGAGCTGACATACCCACCCAGACAAGCAGGTGAAGCCCTGAATAAAACATCTGCATATAATATGGAAAAACAGGGTTCATGTTCTTATTACTCAACGTGGATTTTGTCTTCCATTATGTTACCTTTACAGCATGCCCTTCATCAGGTTTTGGTACACACCAATGAGATCAAGAATCATAATGCTTGGTGGGGTCATTGTTGGAAAGCTTGGCTGAGGGTCGCATGGTATGTTTATAGTTCCACTCTTTGGTGATAACTCACTAGACAGACTACAAAAGTAAGACCCACTGTCCTCTCAAAGATGAAAGAATATTGAAAGTTGTAGCCTGTAGAGTGACTATGAAATCAGGTACAACTGATCATGTGCAGGAGAAGGGCGGGTCATTAAGCACTGTAGAATTAAATTAGAATAGAGAACATTGTAGAATAGAAATAAAAAATAAAAATTTAAGCCTTCATGTTAGAAATTAATAAAAATAAACATTGTTATATTTTCATATGTACACTTATTTTGTAGATGACTACATATAACTGTTGTTTTTATTGTAAATAAAGTTTCTCTTTCTTATTTTTATAAACATTGAGCATTTGTCATTTGTTTCCTTCCTTTGTTGTCTTGTTTACATTGTTAACCTTCATATCGGACTTCTTGTCACTTGTTCCCAAACAGGAGAAATTTCATGATAACACACTACCAAGTTGCCCCCTTTATTGTGTTGTTTCTAGTATTATCATCCCATAAATCCAATAAATGTTCGAGATTGCAGATATTGACGTCCAGTTTATATTTCAGATATAAACATAAGTACTGATAAGCTCCTCAGTTGTCCTAGCACAGATCTTTGATCAAGAAAGAACAGACATTAGGCCCTAAATTCTTCCACTCAATTGTCCTTGTTGATCTACACATTAAGTGTTTTCTGGTAATTTATGAGTTCAGTGTCTGAGTAAGATTATAGACTTGTAATGTTAAAATTTTTAATAAATTAATTTAAATTTTATTTCAATAGAGCAACATATTAAGTTTAATTATTTTAAAATAGGAAATGTTTTCAAACAATTTACAAGTTTTTCTTTTACCTGTCCACCTCCCCCTTTTTGTTAGCTGCTTTTGCATTATGTAACACTTGAACAAAGTGAAAGGCTTGGTAATTTACTAAGAGAGTGGCAAGTGAGAGAAAAAGAAAAGTCAACTTCATATCAGTAGACATCTTAGATTAGCAGACAAAAAAAAAAGGAGAGGATTTAAAGTATTTTTTTTCAGTTAATTAATGCACTTCAGCTTTGGGAAACTTATAAATGAACAATGATCAAGAATTACCAAGAATCAGATGACAAAAGATTGGAAAACGGAGATAGAAGAGGTGACAAACGTATTACAAAGAATTTCATTTTTAAAAGATATTCTTTCCTAAGACTGACATTTCAGTAAAAAGAATGATTTCGTGATTCTTGAGAAACTTCCAAAACTGCAAGTATATATAATTGTTCTAATACTTTAGAACCTTTTTTCTAAATTATCAATTAGCTTTTCTCTCACACCTGATGAAACAAAGAAAATATATTTCCTGTAAATGATGCAAACACAAATGATTAATAAAAACAAAACGAAAAAGAAAATTATTAAATCCTCAATCAATCCCACAGAAACTCATTAGGGAATATTTCTATAAAGCAAAGTGCTGGATAAAACTCTAGTTCTTTATATAATGAATAATTGCTTTTATATAGTTTTCCAACATTCAATAAGTTTTGTGTAATTATAAAAATAATCTTAAATAATGGTTTTATACAGAATTAAAAGGTAGATTTAGAATTAAAGTACATTTCAAACAAAAGGTCGGGGAGGATTTGACATAAAACTTATAAGTTTGAATAATCCTAAAGCAGTTATTTCCCTTGCATCAAAACGGTAATACAGCAAATGTAAACCTTTCACAATTTTCTAAGAAAATTTTAGCATGTCTGTAAAAATTAGGTACCTCTAAAAATTCGTATACCTAAGGTTTAAATATATTTTTCATGAAGGAAAAAACCTTTTCAAAGCTTTCCCCCAGCTTCAATTGAAAGCTAAAGGATTAAATTTTATAATTCCAGAAAAAAATACCGTGGAGTTTTTCAAATAGAAATTTGAATGATTTTTAGACAATACTTCCAATCAAAATGGCCATTTTTAACTTTGTTAGAGAATTTAAACAACTTATTTTTTACTTTTTGAAAATCCCGCTAAAATAAGATATACATTTCTGTAATGTTACTGTCGTAAAAGTAACAAATTTAAAGTTAAATTAATCTGTTCTGAAACAAATATCACTTAAATATAAAATTATTAATATTACATTAAGTTATATTTTTAATTTAATAACCGAGAAAATAATTAATAAAATTATCATTATATTAATAATTAAAATATCTCACTCACTTATTGTTTAAATTGATAAATGAGATAATTTTATTATCTCAATTTAATTTTTAATTTAATAACTCAGAGTGACATAAGTCAAAAACCTTTATATGTCAAGGGGCTTTTCCCTAAGGAGGAGACAAGCTTTGAAACACGTGACCTTTCAACCATGTCACTTACAAGATATCACACTAAAAAAATATAACATTTTCACGTACAAAAGAAAAATATCTTTAATTATGGTAGAAAGTTTTGGTAGCATGATTTGTATTAAGCTTTTAATTTTTGCTTAGTAAATATAGCCTTCACTTAAAAACTTAATAATTTACCCCATACTCTGTTTTTAAAATTAAAGAAAAATGAAAAAAAACTAAAAGAAAAATGCAAACAATTCTTGTAAAAATTATTCATTGAAAGAAAATCACACAATTATTTGATTTTTGCAAGAACTTCCAAATTAATGTGTTTTTCCCCCAGAAACTGCTACACTAAAATGGCCATTACCACAAGTAGAACAAAGTTGACAAAAAAAAGAAAGAAAAATTTTTTTTTTTACCCAAACTTAGAACGTGTTAGAAAGGAAAAAAATTTTTAAAAATAATTAAAAAATACTTTGTTCTTTCCTCTTAATAATAACAAACATTTTAATGATAAAACTTTGTTTTTATTAAGTTTGAAGCCTTTTATTGTAATGCTATACTGATTTTTAGTGATTTATTGGATGTCCCTAGTAAAAATTAAAGGACTAAAAAATTACAAATTAAGACTATTTCCAAAGAAGTAAAAATAAAATTTTTGCAATGAGGTTTCATATTAAGAAAATTAATACTTTCTTTACATATATTTTACTAAATGAAAAGGCCATTACCAAACTGTTTTATATTGCCAAACTTAGTGTTGAGCTTAAACTATAAATTCAAGTAAATAAGGCATGTATTCTGTAATTAAAACTGCTCAAAAAGGAAAGGAAAACAAATTTAAAGTTAGAAAATACAAGCTTTTCAAACATTCTACAGAGATTTTATTTAATAAACTAAGCTCCACTAATAAACAATTTATCCCACAAACTAGTCACATAATCAAAGCTCTGATACATACTGACTGTTCAACAATGTTCAAAGCAACAGATTTCCACAAAAACAAAAAAGATCTTGAAATACTTTCCTACCTCAGGGGCATTCTTATTCATTTCTGTTAATTCCTGTGCTAAAGCAGACAATTCAACTTCCCGCTGTAGTTGCCACAAAGCAGTGCTGTACAGATCCATGCCTTCCATATGATATGGCTCCAACTCACGTAATTCAGCAAACACTTTCTCAGCCTGACAACAAAAAACAAACAACTGTTCAAAAACAGGTCCTTATTTGTTAACATTTCAATGAGTAAATCTAATGCAATTTAAATAAAATACACTAACAAAATTTCTCCAATAAAAAAAATCTAAAATCCACAACATCAAAAATTTATTTATTCAATTAAGAGAGGAGGGAAAAAAAGATATTTTGTGCTAAGACAATTAGATTAATACTGTGGAGTAGCATTATTTTGTAAAAATAATTTTAAAAATTCAATGCAATGCATTTTTGAATATACCAATTTTAATAATAAATATATTTTGAAGTTGAAAAAGTTGCTTAACTTAAAATTAGGATAAAGTTGTTAATTTATTGAAACCGTTTTGATTTAGAGAAAAAAATTTGTTGATATTTATTTTTTTTATTCTAATTTTTCTATGTAAATCACAAATGATTTCTTCTAATTCTAATAATTAAATGACTGACCAGCACTAATAGTCCTTGCTGTAAATAAGTTGTCTTGTTAGAAATAACTGATATCATCGCAAAATGAGAAAACAAAAAATGCCTTCAGTAAAAAGAAATTTTGCAGGTTTTTTTTATTTTTTTTTATTTATTTATTTTTAACTTCATTGGGATGTCGTTTTCAGTAGTTGGTTCAGAAAATTTGCATAATGTCAAATCTCAAACAATGCATGCTTTTTTGTACAAGTCAGTGTGCACACTACATGGATCTGCTTTTGTGAGTTTGTGACATTAACCAAAAAATGTTTCTTTTAGTAAATTTGTAATGTTTACTAATTACCAAGTTCATAAAAATGTATTTAGTTTCCTATTGTCTATATATTAGAATAAAATACACAAAAAGTTTAATGAATGCTTCATTTTACTTTTTAACATAGGTACTTCCATGAGATCGCTAAAAAAAAGAGCATAGCATGATGAAAAAGATGCCAAACTTGATGAAAACAAAATTTTAGTGTCTAAATGTTTATTATGAAAAGGAAAGACCAAAGTTTATTTTAATTATTTTTTAAAATTATTCCTTCTTTTTAGAACATTCTAAATTTTGATTAAAAAAATCTTGTTTCTCTTTGTATCACCAGAACTAGTAAATAACATACAATTTTTAGCATGTTTTTTTTTTGTATGACACACATTAATTTGGAAAATCTTGCAAAAATAAAAATAATTGTCGGATGTTAACGAAACTTTCAGAAACTATTCACAGATGATCAAAATTATTATAAATATGTTCTTTTTACTAAAGTCATGGCAGAAATATTTTTTTTTATATATTTATTACCCCCTCACCTATAACTAATTTTATGAAAACTCTAGAAATTCGATAGAGTCCACTTTAGTGATTACAATAGTTAAAAGCACAAGGCTTTGAGGAATGCAAATCATGTTTATTTTTGTTTTTAATTGGACCCCCCTACCTGAAAATCAGCTCTAAATTGTAACATACAAAACTCAATAAAACAAATATATTATTTAATTTCAAATGTTTTTATTTGCTTTTAGTTGTTTTTATGAATATGGACAATGTTTTCTGAAAGCAAAAAATTTTTTCGATGAAAAATGAATTTTTAATATAATTTATTTCTTTAATTATAATAGATTTTTACATTTAAGTTGTTAAAATATAAAATTAGTTAAAAGCCGCATCCACTTTCGTAAGTGTCCTTATGAGATAGATCTTTTTTTAGCGCGTTGTAAATTGTATCGTTTTCACTAATCAGAAGATCCGCAGTAATTAAGAAATGTAATATAATTGGGCTGTAATTAAAAAGTACGGAAGACCAACCAGAATACAATTAAGTTGCATTATTTGAGTTAAACATTGTTCTCCACTGTTACGGCCTTTATTTTTGCAAAACACGTGTGGAGAAGTTAATTTGATTTTTCAATTTCAACTGAGGATAAAATTTCATAAGAAAGGTACCTATGAAGTAATTAGATACCTTTATTATGAAATTTAATCTCACTCTTAACAGTTATTTCAATTTCTTTATAATATATTTTCCATAAATCATTATAAACGTAAAGGTGAAAGCTAAGTACAAAAAAAAATTAGAGCACTGAAAGTTTTTCTTAAAAATAACGAGGTATATAATTTGTTCACTTAAATGACTTCACTCCTTCTGTAGAAGGAATTATCCTCATATAATCCGTCAATATGTCATTCATCACCTGTCAAGTGATGCGAAAGTTTATGACCTGCTTTGTTTTATTTTCAAATTACATCTTTTTGGCGTTGAAGCTAAGTTAAGCCTGGTTCAAAATATTTTAAATAAACATTATAATTTCTGATTTTCTTAAAATAAGTTTTGAAAAAATGATGATTTTTAAAAGATTTTCAAACTGAGATTTTCATTTTTTTTTTATAAAATGGAAAAAAAATGGTTGCCATGATTGATTATCTGACAATTTTGGTGACTCAAAAAAAAAAAAAAAAACATTTTAACAAACATTTCAGACATGCTAGGAACAATTAAAAAATGTAAAAACATACCCAAAAATACTTTGATCTTTCCTCTTAATAATAACAAACATTTAGATGATAAAATTTTATTTTTATCAAGTTTGGCGTCTTTTTCATCATTTTAGTGATCTCGTGGAGGTACTTATTTTAACAGGATCAAATTTCTCTCCCAAAGATTTTTAATGATTGATAGTATTTCATAATTTAAGATTTCCACTTTTCATCACTTTCAAAATTTGGAATCTATCTTAAGTTAATATTAACAAAAACATTCTCCTAACTTTGCTAACAACAGTAACCATACTTACTTGTAGATAATTATTCAATTCAAAATAAGCCCGAGCCACTTGACAGAGAACCCATCCAGTCTGATATTGATGTGGAGGTAACTCATTGAGCAGTTCAATGGCATGTTTGCATTCATACTGGCTTAGTGCCTGGAATGCTCGACCCATACTTTGGAGAAGTTTCAAAATGCCAGCTACAATAGACAAAAAGATGGTAAAGTTGAAAAACTACAAGGCAGTTAGAAAAAAATTGAAATCTTGAATATTACTTCAAATTCAGAACTTTAAAACTTCATTGCCATTAATTATAAATAGAATTAACTTATCTCAAGAATTGAGTACATTAAACATCTATTTGATAAAATTTTTATCTAATAAAACCCATTCCAGAAATAGATCATTCACAAATAGGGTTTTTTTCATTTTTGTTTTAATTCAAATTTGAAATTAATAATTTTTTTTTTTAAGTACCTGGATTAATTTTAAAACATTCATATATCATTAATAATTTAATGATATATTTGATGTTACCTATAAAATATGAAGAGCTTAAATACAAAATGCAATAAATGCCATTTTCAAAATTTTTAAGTTAACACTACCAAGGGTTTTATATTTCATCATTATCACACATCAAAATCATTTTTTATATATTGTGATATTTTCTCTTTTTTTTTTTTTTGCTTTCAAAATCTGTTTTGTTGCAAAATGCAATATAACCATGACAGATTTAGACAAAGAAAAAACAACCTTAGAGTTGAAAAAAAAAATGAAAATAAAAAAAAAAATGAAGGTATCAAGTTTCAACCTCCTATTTTAAATAAAACTAAACATTTAATACCTTTTCAATAAACAAATAATTTATTTACAAAAAAATAAACATTTAAAATGTTCTGTGAGATGCAGTAATAATGCTTCATGGTTATAAAATGTGAATACATATTTTTATAGACTAAATTCAGTTAAAGACACTATAAGTTACTGTTTAAAGAATTAGTTAAAGTTGATAAAGATTTTTAATAATTAATAATATGGTATTACAGTTTGAACAATATACAGTAGATAACAGTTTATAAAAATCACACAACAATTTTGTTTACACTGAATTCAAAAGTTAAAAAATGATTTGCAAAAGACAGTATTTTAGCTTTATTCTTTTGTTTTTGATATAATTTTGACTGCAGAGAGCTATAAAAAAATTTAGATATACATTTAAATATTGTTATAGTTAAAAATTAAAAAAAAAAATAATGGTTTATTTCAGGAAAAACCGTCTAATATTGGTATTTTCTATAACTTGTATTATGTTTGAAAATGTA
Organism: Acanthosepion pharaonis; assembly: GCA_903632075.3. Taxonomy (NCBI): domain Eukaryota; kingdom Metazoa; phylum Mollusca; class Cephalopoda; order Sepiida; family Sepiidae; genus Acanthosepion; species Acanthosepion pharaonis. The sequence goes on along the minus strand of CAHIKZ030000824.1, from coordinate 1,468,819 downwards.
AAATTTACATTGTTTAGAATGCGTTGAAAAAAAAATGTCTTAACTGTAACTTGCTTGCTTAAAAACAAATCATAGATGAGAAAACATAATAAAAATAAAACATTTTTAATAGATTTTTATCCTTTGAAGTCAGAGATTTTGCTTAATACTACTTCCGCACAATGTTCATATAAAGTGACCATCATGTATTTTGATCAGTTCACCCAGTAACCTTAGACAATGATGGACAACCTCATGTCACAGAGCAGGTTCTTACACACCATTCCTTAAATTGAACTTCTTTTTTTTTTCTTTTTTTTTTTTAACTCTGTTTTTCGGTTTCATAGAAAAAAATTCAGTGACCTTCATTTCCTCATATCATCTTGTATACAACACACATTTCTCCTTGAATCAAAATGAATAATTACAATGGTAATGTGGAACCAGTTCTTGTTTCTCCAGGAAATGGCGTATCACAAGAGAGAATCACAAACAAGAAAAAAAAGAAAAAAGAAAATGTGACATTCTGGTGGAGGTAAAATGCAGGCAATTTCTTGTTTGTACACCAAAAATACTTTGACTTTTACCACGCTGATCAACCGACTACTGATGATCTTCTTAAAAACTGAGTCTTTCTATTCTCAAAAAACTAAAATTGAACAGGATCAAACCCTTTTGGACCTTATGACAGTTAAGTAAAGCACCGCCACTTTAAAGTTAAAAACAAAGATGCACAGAAGAGTCAAGATGTCACCAATGATTACATTTTGTTAGTTAAGGATCATTCAACAAGAATCCGAGTCTGCAAGGCCAACTTTTGTTCAGTTTTAGGGGAGTGTTCTTTTTGCTTATGTATTAATTGTATGATTTTTTTTGTTACTATTGTATTACTGAATTGACAAGAGACTAACACAGTCTAATCAATTAAATATATTGTTTTAGATGTTGGCAAAGATCATATTAATCACATAACATGTTACTATGCAAAGAATACTGCAACAAGGTCGGAACATAGAGGTAGTGTTCAAAATGTTAAAGCAAAACAGGCAAACAGACAGCTTATAATTAACCACATTAAAAGCTTTACATGTTGTGTAAGCCATTATGGAAGAAAAGGAACACCTGATCAGAAATATCTCCCAAATGATCTGAGTATTAAAAAAAAAAAAAAAAAAAGTACAGACTTTTCAGAGAAAATAGCATGTCAGCTATTCTTTGTCTTATTTAATATTTACTCAGAAATTCAATTTGAGGTTTGAACACCCTGCAACTGATACATGTTTTACCTGCAGTATTGACAGTGATGAAGAATGACATGATTTTTTTTTTTTTTTTTTTTTTTTTAAAAATAAAGAAAATTGTATTATTCAATAAAAATAAACAAGTTTTAAATTTAAATAACTATTTTATACTATTTCTTTTAAAATATTCTCATATTCTTAGAATTTCCCATACAGGACAGCTATATTCCCCAAAAGCTATGTCGGGGGATCAAACTAGATCACATTCAGAAACAGTACAAATAAAAAAAAATCATCTGAAAAATTGACATAATTTTGGGGGCTGTATATGAGAGATTGAATCTTGTTGCACTGTAAGTAAACCCCACATCACACTTTTGATGATATATCTGTATATGTCTACACTTTCTTATCACAGTTGTCTCTTCTTTTTTTATCAATATGTCGTCTTATTTTAAGTAGAAACAGTTTATACAGATGTAATGGATTTATCGGATTAAAAAAAAAAAAAAATATGCTTTCAATTAAAACAAACTTTTACAGTCAAATTCTAGATTTGAAATTTTCATCTTTATAGTCAAATGGTGATATATTGTTTAAAAAAGAAAAAAGTGGATCTTATCCAACCATATTTGAGCTATAAAAAACGTCTTTTTTCAGTTTCAAGAAACTGGATTTATCATGTTTTGCATTCAAGCTCTTCATTTCAAAATCATCTATTCTATTCATATAATCTTTAACATGAGTTAGAAAAACAACATGTCATAATCACAGGTGTAATTTCTGCCAATGGAAACCAAAGATTTTATGTTCAAGCCAATTATATTAAACTTCTAAAAAAAATACTTGAAACACTAACAGATTAGATTACACAATATCCAAAAGACATCAGATTATGATAGCAATATAATCATAAACAAAATTTCTTGATTTTGTACCATCTAACTTGGAATTCTAATTTTCACTATAAAACATCACTGGTAACTGAAAGTCAGTATAATGTTGTTGCAATGAATAGAATTATTACAAAGAACATTTATTTTAAATAAACTGTCTTTCAAAGATGCTATTGTTGAAGGAGAAAGGAACTTAAGTATAAAAAATATTAAATTATAAATTGTTTATTCTTAAAAATAAAATGCAGAAAAAAAAAATATGAACTCAAAATCTGGGACTTTTTTTTTTTTTAACAGCAACCATGAGAAAAAAAAAATAAAAAAAGTAAGCGCAATTTCTGAAAACCTAGTTACATAAATAAAGTCATCTTTAGATTTCAGTAAACTTTACATACATCTTTAAAATAACTGTCCATATTTTTGAGATGAGGTATTGTAATTATTTACATTGTTCAAACTGTTGTCCTCATCTTTGTTGCCATATATTCACAATGTTTCAGCAGTAGCATGCTCCGGCCTTCTTCAGGTGATTGAAGGCCAGAGCATACAATGACCGAAACATCATGAATATGGTAACAAAGATGAGGACAACAGTCTGAACAATATAAATAGTGTAAATAATCTTTAAAATAAATAAAAATAAAAGATAAAATTTTTTATTATCTAAATTATCATTGATGATACACATTCTATAAAAAAAAAAATTCAACTTTTGAATATTTCATCATGAAAAGTAAAGGCCTAGAGGGCATTGGTTATGCAGTGTTTATATATAATTTTACAAAGTGTTTTTGCAATCCATAAACAAGATAAACATACAACCAAATACAAACAAGTTGGGATTTTACATGCATAACGAAAGAAAGAAAATGGTGAAGACATTTTATAGAAAGAAAACCTGTTCCTCACATGCTTTTACTAACAGACAAGACTAGCATGCGAGTGTACAGATGCACAATTAATTGCATTTGTTTCTATTTTTTAATTTCTTAAAAAGAAAAATGAAAATAAGAGAGGGAATACAAAAATGAATGCATAAAAGGTTATTTTAACCACTATCCATTATGTAGTGTAAAGGTTTATTGAATTTACATGTTAAACTAAATATTTTAAAGACTGAATTCAAATAAAAAGAAATCTTCCTAGAGGAGTAGAGTTGGACATTAAAAAAAAAAAAATTCCTTTTTGAAAACATTCTACAAAGATTAATTATTGTAAAATACTCAAGTTTACTTGATAAATGTAACCAAGAGCTTTCAATTTTTGAAGAACTAGTATATTAATACTGTCACATGTTCATTGTTGACAACTTTGTTCTTTAATCAGGTAGCATTATAAGAAATGTTATTATGAATCCAATTTTGATTGTTTTCAAGCTAACAATCAAAAAAAAAAAAATTTAATGAGTTTCCATTATGACTTCATGAACTCAAATGGATAAATCTGTTTTCTTTTGCCTCCAAACAGTTGACAAAATGACCTGATAATACAAACTGTTAATGATAATCTAAAAATTGTTGGAGATCCACATTATAGAAAAAACAATTTCAATACCCGAAACTATTTACAGGAGGTTATAGTTACAGAAACAGGAATATAAGAATCTCCTTGAGCATAACTATCAAAATTCTGATAATACCAGAAAGTAATAGACTTCAAAATAAATAGTATCATTTTTATTCTTTGATGGACAAAGAAACACACACACAAACCTTTTAAGAAACAGAATAAAATTATTTTATGAACCAAGAGAGAACGTTAGTTACCTTCATTTGATTAGGCTATTGTTTGCAGAATCATATTTCTGATTTTTCACAAATCATTCTACTTATTAAATAATCTGAGTAGAGACAAAAATTACCCTTAATTAAAAAAAAAAAAAAAAAAAAAAAATCATTTAATAAGAAAAAAAAAGTTCATCAGAAATCTCATGAGAAACTTACATTTATTTTAAAATTGGGTTTCCTTTTCAAACGAGGACTGAATAATGACTTAGCACTATCTTTTGTTAATTCAAAATAAAACAGTTTCTCTCTGTAGCTTATTTGATGTATATGTTTGGTAAAATTTATTTTCTTAAAAGAACATTTTGTATAGTCACCATATTTTCTGAAATCACCACTTTGATGAGTTTATCCATTAAATCCTTTATTTATCTATTATCTACAAATGTTCACCCAATATAAGGCTAAAGAGCCACTCAAAGTAGGTTACTGAAAGAAGTGCATGATATGAATGTAAAGAAGTAGGAAGTGAAGATTATGAAGATATGGAAGATGGGTAACAACTGAGTCTTGACTCAAACAGATTAAGATTATAACACTTGGGAAAGCAGCCACGCAATAGTCTGTTTCATAAAGTAGCAGTTCTTGAGAAAAATGCTGAGCAGAAATTCTGCCTTACAATTGGAATACAAAGAGAATGGGGCTGTTTCATTTCTTTGGGCATAACATAGTGGGTCTTTGCTATAAATGTCTGAATTAGTTGGATCTAAAGAATGGAGTGTTTGAACATATGCCATGGAAATAGAAACAGAATAGAAACAGGCTTGCAACATTGCATCTGCAGAGGATGGAAAATATGCCATCCTTCACATAAATGGCTTTTAACTCTATCAAAACTGGAAAGTGTAGATAGGGCAGCCCCCAACCTAGATATGGAAGCAATATTCCATTTTTGGTTTAATCTGACACCTGTAAATATAAATCATGGTACAAGGGGTGAAGTACTTTCTAGAGGACTCAAGTTGTAAGTTGACTGTTCTTACAGAATCTATAGTAATAGATCGTATAGCCAAAGTCTGGAGTGGACTTTAGTTCCAATAGGACCTTCAATGCAAACAGATCATTGAGAGAGCAGCTGTTCATCATTACTGGAGAAAACTCGGGGCCTGATCAGTGACTGATAAAATGATATGAGCTTGGTTTTAAAGGTATTGAAAGTTACAGGCCAGACCAACCATCCACCCACCTATTTCAGCTCTTTGAATTAGGTCAGAGGAGAGATCAGCTGTCAGGCCAGGATCATCTTCATATTTGCAGGTGATTCCATAAACCATGGTATCATTTGCATAGATGTTTAGTAATAATCTGAGAATGTTAATAAAATGTACAAAGATAGTAGGACTGAGGAGAGAAACTTGGCAGACACTTGCATTGATCTCATGGGGGCTTCAGAAGACTGGCCATTCACAACAACCCTCATGGACCTACCTGAGAAAAATAACTTGATAACTGCATAGATTCTTCTAGAGTTGCCATAGCTGAAGAGTTTATGTAGCAGTCAGAGAAAGATCGGAGTCATTGATTTAATATTGGCCTAAATCAAATAATCCTAAATTAAATCCTTTACATCATATTTCCCAGAAGACATGTATCAACTTCTTTGTTGCTCCTAAAGCACACACATGGCAAGATCTTTGATAAAATTTGTGCACATGTATATTTCTGTATTTGTACATGATCAACATCATTTTCATTTTTTTTTTTTTGCAAAGTTTCATTTTAAGCAAAAGTTTACTACTATAGCAATTTACCACTAATATCCACAAAATGTCCACTATATTTCAAACATCTACTACAGTGACAAACACAAAACAAGTTAAAAATCAAAGTTTACTATGAAACTGAAATGTGAGAAGCAGAAAGTTGGTGCCTACTTACATCTTCCTGTAAAGTCCAGAGAAGATGCCAGGCAAACAAATAGAAGAAAGTTGTTCAAATATTCAATTAATAGAAAGATTTGTCAAACAATATAAAAAATTGGAAGAGGAAGTTGAATATGCCAAATGTTGGCTACATAGATTATTAATAGCAGAAATAAGGCATTCTCAAAAATATTACATTCAGCTAGTAAGCTTCTTTTAAAAGATTTTGAAAATCTATTTTTTTTAATTTTGTTTTAGTTTAGATAACAAGACTTTCTACTTAAAGCACAATTAAAATGTAAAATTATTAAAATCTGGATTTATTTATTCATACTCGTTTGTGTATCATCAATTTTCTGGGACACTAACATCTTTTAAACATCATTTATAATAACTGTATGAAGAAAAATTTATTCTCACCTGTATTCCCTCAACTTTGGAGTTAAATTCTTCAAATGTCATGTAATACCTGATAGTTTGAAGAATCTGACTGTTCTTGATATAAAATATTATTACAGGTAGATATCTAATAATAGTTTATTTAGGGAGTCCATAATAGCTTTAATCTGTTAGTAACTGTTAAAGCCTTTGTTCAAAATTTTAAAAGATAAATAACGATATATTCATTGATTAAAAGTAGGCACTTGTAATTTAAGAGTAGATTTAAGCAAAATCATAAGATAAATACAATATATTCAAGATATTGGAACTCTTACAAAAATGTAATATCTTAATGCAATGTTGATTATTTTACAAGGACCTTTAACACAAGTTTGAAAATGGTTAAATTAATCGAGTAAAACATGTAAATTATTCATGATAAAATGATGTCAATTTGTTAATGAATGAGTAAAACTACCCAAAAATTATTTATATACTAAAGGAAAATTGTATTTGACGCATTTTCTCCAAAGTTTATAATTAGAGATATTAAAAAGAAAAATATTATTGCAACTTGTTGCCCTCGTAGTTGTTACTTGTTGTGATTGACAAAATCACAATTAGTTATTTCATAACAGATTAAATTCTTATTGCCAGTGAAATTATCACTTCAAGATAAACAATCTAGTCACTGGTTCTTTTACTTTAAAAGGTAAGACTAACAAAGATATAGCAAAGACAAGTGACACTTACCTAATGACTGCTGCCTCATGTGGGCTAACTGTGCATAATTTGGCCCCTCATACCCACAAGACTGCTTACAATCGAGAATGTTCTCTCCTTTGTTGATCTCATTTAACTCTTGTTGTGACTTGCTCAGTTTGCTTTTAGACTTCCGAGTGCCAGACTTTGGACTTGTGAAGCGGGACTTACTTTGACTCTTGTTATTTTCCTACAAAAAAACATTATTACTACTACCATTATTCAAGAGACAAGATAAAATATGTCAAACGGGATTTATCAACAATACACAACGTAACTTCTTGTACTGTGTGTGTATATATATATATATATATATATAACAAAAAACCAGAGAGAGCAAGTGGCAATTAACAACTATTTTTATAGTTGTAATCATCCCTTTAGAACAAGATTTATATATCTGATCAAAACGGCATAGCAAATACAAAGGCATGCATGTGTATAAAGCATTTGAATAGAGAATAAGGTAAATGGACAAACAGAGTTTCATTGAAAGCTATTTAATTGGGATTTATTTTAGATTTATATTCACATATTGGTGAATAAAAATCTAAAATAATGGAAAATAAAAATATATAAATAAAATATATGGAGTAATAGTTGCCTAAGATGAAGATGTTATGTAAAGAAACAATTAAATCATTGTTACCATTATCAGTTTTAATGTTTATTTCTTTAAAAGAAAAGGTTTTCAGCAACTAACCTTAACAGAGCTAGAATTGCCAAAAAGTCTTTGGCTTCGTCGTACATTAGTTACATTTGTCTGCAGTCTGAAATAAAAAAAAAAAAAGGTTACAATAAAGATAACATCAAGCACACGAAAGCAACCAATTGAAATGAAAACTATGCATTAAGTATGCTCATAGAATCTGGAACTGAATAGTAGCCTTTCATTTATACATTGACATTAAAATGTATCAAGATATCTAGTTCTAATGTTGGAAATTTTATTTTAGGAAAGAAAAAAAAAAAAAAGGAAAAATTCTTTCTGTGAATAAATAAAGACTATTTAAAGCTTAATATCTACATTTCTGTTGGTAATGACATCAATTTTGCTGTTTTTAATGGAACACTTCAAAAATGATGTATTGTCACCTATTTATTTCCACAGAAACTACACATGTGGAACATTGTTGGATAAAGTAAATTTTCAGCTATAAATCACTATTTTTCTATCTAGTCACCACCACCAGTGATGAACAAAAGCCAGCAATAGTGAACCACTTTTGTTTCACAGCTATTTAAAATGCTTGTTTTTGTCAGATAGGAAAATCCAACATGGTGTTTGAATGAAATAGTTGGCAAAAATTCCCATTCATCAGTAACATTAAACCCATCATAGAATGCAAAGTTCTCAAAGCAAACTTGTGCCAAACGGTTTTCCTGAATCCTCGATGACTTGGCTGTCCGAAAATGATAACATCAAGATGAAACAATGGGAACTGATTGTGGAAAAACAATTATGTGCAACAAGTTTTCAATCAATCAGTTAACTTCTAGATGTTTTTGGGCCATGTTATTGGATCCAGATGGCTATTGTTTGCACATGGAATTATTCACTGGTAATTAATCTTCGATTTGGCTGTGAAAAATATCACGGGGTTAGCATTAACAAATTATGGTCAATTTTCTGATAAAAATCACTTTTTTTATGAAAAAATAATTTCTTTTCACTTCAAAACAATTTTTTCAAACTTCAATCCTTTCTCTTTAAATTTTTGTGAACATCATTGAATAAAAGGAACTGATAAAAAAAACGTCATCTGCTAAGTGGTTTTGTTATCACCCATGTCACAAGGTGTTAAAAAAAAAAAAAAACATATATCAAGCCCTTTTTAACAATATTCCCTTCTTTTTTCACTCTTTGCTCTTATCTTGTAAGTGGTGGGGTTTATCACCAGCTGATGACAACTTGTTTTAACTTTTATTGCTGGCTTGCTTGCTTTGAGCCAGCCATGTCAAAATCAATTTGGCTTAATTTGAACCTTATTTTCCTTATCGCTGCTATTTTTTTTTTGAAGAAAAAAAAAAACTCATGTCAATTTTTTTAACCCCTGGCAGCCAAATAATTGAAAATTACCAACAAACTTTGTTGCATTTTGACCCCCTAGGAATTTTGTTTTCCTTCAAACTCTCAATTTTATACCTGAAATATTTTAATTATGATTTAGGCTTTCTGATTTTCAAAAATGGAAAAAAATGGTTAATTTCCCATTATTGGGGAAAATTTTTGTTTAGAACGAGAAAAAATGCAAAATTTTCACATTTTACACCCTGAAAAAATTTTTGAGTCATTTACACCAGCCAATTTTACTTTTAAATGAAAGAACATATTGTTTGCTTCCAGAAAATACCTAGTTTCATGAGATTCAGATCAAAAGTTTCTTTGATATTTTGTTCAGATGATGACAAAACAGTCATTTTTTAATGTTTTACCTTGTTTTACCCCTATAAATGTATGAAAATCCTTTTTTTCAGATAAAATAGGCTGTGACAAAATGGCTTTTGCTATTTTTGTGATGATTTTTACTTTGGATAGAAAATTTTTACCATAGCAGACCTGAACTGATTTTATTTAAGTTTTTTTTTTGGGGGGGGGGCTGCTATAGGAACCCTCAAACAGCTGTGGTTTAGCAGCAATGTTTGTTCAGAGAACAAGTCATTAGTGAATATCTATATGGTTGATAGAACAGATTACAGGTGCACATCCCAAAACCTGGATAACCAAAAGCTAGAAGCTCATCTCTCTCCTGACCTAGCCTGGCAAGGAAGGGGAGGGTCAATGGAGAGAGTGTAACTGGCTTCTAAAATTTAATATGACCAAAATCAAACAAGTAACACTTCTATCAGGACTGAGCAAAAGCTGAACTTTCACCAGACCTCAAATGAAACTCATATATCCAATCTAATGCTAAAGATGCTGAAAAAATGATGGGTTTATTGTACTGCTCCAGTAAGTATCTGACTCTCCTTGCTATACTTTATCTTGACAAGAGCCAGATCAGACCAAAAATGGATTATTGCTATCATATATGGGTTGGAACTGCCCGGTCCTCACTTGCCTGACTTGATAGAATTCTGAAGCATCCAAGTGGCCTTGTAGATGATTAATTATTTCCCACTCTAAAACCCCTTTCCACAGACGAAATGTTGTGAGCCTCTCGCTGCACTATTACTATTTCCATAGCATGTGTTCTGATGTGATACATTTTTTTAGTCCCCCCCGCCTGACTTTTACAACTGAGACCTGCCATGCCATGTACACAAGACCCTTATATTCCAATAGTAAGAAGAATTATTTTACAGATTTGCTCTCCCAACTTTGAAACAACTTATGCCAGAGAAGCCAAGCCTAATATATGGCTAAGAAGATGCAAGCCATTTACTTACCCTGATTGCTGGTTGGAAGTCGCCAATTCCCGAGTGTTTGTGTTACCTGATTGGCTAAACACTGTTGGTTTTGGCATGGAGGGATTCTGGTTTTGATTTTGACTTCTGCGAGTGACAGGCTGAAACAAAAGAAAATTACATGAAACCAGAATAAGAAAATCATCAAAACTTATTTGGCTAAGGTGCTACCATACTTTTGTAGATTCAAAATTTATAAAAATATTTTAATATTCACCATTGTTTTCCTAAAAAAAAAAAAAAAAAAAAAATGCACTTAATATTGGATAAGCCTAAATCAGGTACAAATTCACTGCTTTGTCTGAATTTCTAAGATGAAAAATTATTGTTTACACTATTTACATGCAGACTATTGTCCAAATCTTTGTTGTTGCTATCACAATGTTTCGGACATAGTACACTCCAGCCTTCATCAGGTGTATGTCAACCCAGGTAACCAACAAGGAATTCTAAAGTGAACACTTTCTAAGGAAAACTCTTCTCAGAGCAAACAGGGTGAACAATAACTAAGCAGTACTAAAGATAAGAACTAGAGGAGATTATCCCAAGATATGGATGAAAACAGTCTACTCCCAAAGATTAAATAAATGGTTCAGTTCAGAATTCCCTGTTGGTTACCTAGATCAACATACACTTGATAAAGCCTTGAGGGTACAATGTCAAACATGTTAGCAACAAAGATTAGAACAATAGTCCACACGTAAATCGCTGCTTTTTGTAATCAAAGAAGCAAAAAGAAGACTACATCACAAAGACAGATATGAAAATTCTGCCATAGGAGATTTCAACATTTCTTTAAGCATTCGATTGATTGATTCATTTATTTAATGGTATATCAACTACTTATGGGTCATGTAATGCTGAAATTTAATTTTCTTAGGAATTTGGAAGTAATAAAAATATATGTTATTCTGCTTTTACAATTGAATACATGTTAGATGATACTCAACTTTTGTGCCTATACATGTTTGTGTGGACATAATTACTAGAGGTGGGGATATGTGCATTTTATGTTGTAGTTTTCTTGAAGTTATATTCTGGAATACACTTTGATTTAAGAGATTATAGGATATTATATGAATTAATGTCAGGAGATAGTTCATGTTGGTTGTTTGGTAGTATTTTAAACAGATTTAGTTAAAGTTGCTACAATTTGTTCGTATGTGCATATTGTTGGTAATTTATTTTTTATATAAAAATATATTGCTGGTATTTTTATACTTTCATAGTGTTTTGTTTGGGTGTTCATTATTTGCCCAAAGCTGGGGCCCTAACAGGTGCTACTACCCCAGGTCAGGGTGAACCTGAAAACAGTAATTAAGAGGTTGTTCAACACTCCTTAAAACCTCCAATCTCCCAATCAGAGGTCTTGCAGCTTATTGTCATATTCAGAACTTATAAACATTTGAAATATAGGAGAAAGTTAATACGAGTTTAAAATAAGAAATGACCAATTTTTAGAAATTAGTCTACATGATGCATAGCATTAAAGTTTTTGTTTTTTTAATTTTGTGTTAATAAAGACATTGTTTTTTTTAACATAAGAGTAAAGAAAAGTATAAGAATCTACAAAAAAGTGGAGAGATGGTAATGTGAAAAGAAAATGTAACACTATAAAATGTCATAAAAAGAAAAGGCTGAAAATATTCTAAATTTTTTGGTACAGTCATTATACTCATCAATTTGTCCCATTTTCTAGTTTGTTTATATTCTCTATGATTTGAGAAATTAAACATAACTTATTTAAGAAGTTGTAGTTTAAACAAGTCTGTATTGCTACGATGTCACTTGTACAAATCAAGATACTGCTGGTTCAATTTGCCGTTCTTGCTTTCTGAACACTTCACAACATATATCCGTCTTTTGTTCTGCCGTTTTCACTGCTTCATCCCTCTTTTATCAGGCCAACACTGCGGTCGACCAACCAATCAGCATTCTTCACTCTTATTCTCAGTTACCCAGGCAAATAGCCTCCTCCAGTTTGACTAATCAGCACATGACTTGCTATTGGTGGAAGCATGCCAAACTGTACAAAAACCCTCGTTACCACACATACTGCTGGAACTGCTAGACAGGAAAGTAATGCCATTTTCATGAGGCAAACTTGCCGATGTCATGTGCTGCCTGTTAAGGTAAGACCCTTATTTTCCTATGCAAGCCACTCTGGCTCACTTGCTTCTACGGGGATGTTCCCCACAGAAGTAATGGTAATTTTAAAAAATTAAAAACAAAAAAATTTCTTCCTTAATCTTCAAAACTAAATGAATGATGGTGACACTTACCTTTGGTCCCCGGGGAGCACGAGGTGCTTCAGAGACAAGATTCTCTGAAAGCGCAACAGGAGTTACCTGGGAAATGTATGGGACACCTTCCTGAGGGCTTGGTGTTTCTAAAGGAAACACTCCAAAACTGGAAAATAAAGTAAATATCTTAAGTATGACAATTCAACCCACTGAATCTAATTTCAAACAATCTCCCTTTTCAAAAGCCTACAAATTTTAGAATGTAGTTTACATTTCTTTCCACTTTCAATAGGAAAGCATCATCCATGACACCAGACTGAGAATTTAATCTGGTAATTATTAGCAGACCACTTAAAGGTCTTCTAAATTACTTATTATTTGTGTAAGAGTAAAAATGGCCTAAATAAAAAGTACAAAATTGACTTCTTTTTTTTTTTAATTACTCCTTACATTCGAAATAAATTATAAGCATATCATGAAGTATACAAGTAACTACACAAGCAGCCTTTTCATTGTTTATTTATTAAATGGATGTCTGCATGAATTTCACATTGTTTTTATGATACACAAAGGAAATGATAAGAGAAGAATTTGACTATCACATATGCATAGATCTCTGAGCAGCAGATGATACTTCAGTCTACAAAATGTGATCTTAGGTGCTATTTTTACACTTACCTTCCAATTGGCAAAGAAAAGCACTAATTTAAGTACAGGGTGCTATGGTTAATTTGTTGCCATCTTATATTTTTAATTTTGCCCATGTGCATTGTTTGTTTTTGATTTTATCAACTACACAGTATAGTAGGGTCAGTTGGGCACCGTCTGTGAGAAAAGGAGTACCATGACACTCCACCGGGAATTTGGAAACGGCATGCTGCAAACTCCAACATGAATATTTCAGTGTGTTTGGGTGTCAATCCGAGGACAGTGCAGAAGATTCGGAAAGAATTGGATGAGTCTAATGGTAATTACAATGGTGTTTGGAGTGATCACTAGTGATGTTGACGTTATGCCACCTACATCTTCCCATAAGGCCTCAGACTTATCACAGAGGACTACATCAAGTGCCTTGAGAAGGTAGTGCTGCCCTGGGTCAAGAAGGTGGCTGCTGGAAGACCCTATGTCTGGTAATAGAACTCGGCACAATACCACAAAAGCAGGAGAACCCAGTCATGGCTGTCAAGCAATTTCTGCAACCACATCACCTCTTTCTTTATGTGGCCACCTAACTCCCCAGACTGCAACCACCTGATTATGATGTGTGGGGCACAGTTGAGTGAAAGACCAACAAAACTCCTTGTGACACCAAAGATGAACTGAAAGCAAGGATATTGGCAGCATTCACCAATTTAAACAAGGAGATCATCCAGAAGAGTTGCAGGAGATTCTGACATCATCTGGAAGCCATGGTTGAAGTCAGTGGCAATTTTATTAAATAAATTTACTCTTTGGTATTTCAAGATATTGTGTAATTTTGGTAAATATACCTATTAAAATGAGATGTCAGTGTCATTTTTGTGTAATTTAGACGACAATTTATCCATCGCATACTGTATATTACAATAAAAGTCAAGTTTTATATTTATACTGACATCAACAGTAATTTTATCTTAAGATTGAAATTTTCATTTTTCTTAAAATGTTAAAATTGGTATATGGTAATTAAAATAAAAAGTAAAACAATTACAAAGTAATTTTATAGTGAATTTTATTATAATTAAATACGTTAATTATTAATTAATTCTTAAGAGTTTATTCTTTCTTTCAAATTTTTACTGTTTACTAACAGCAGTAGAACAATGAGTTGAGTAATTGTAATAAAAAGCAACTGAATTTAAGATGAAAAATACGATAAAAAAATATAATCTCAAAGTTACTGTCATTTGATAAAATTACACTAATATTTAAAAAATTGCATTATTAGAATATTAGAATTAATGAAAAAAAATATTCACATCAAATATTACTGCTTTTTGTTTAAAAATTTATGTACCTTGCATTCATCCAAGATAACCAATAATATTTTACACACACACACACAAATTGTTTTTCCAATAATATGTACCTTTCATTTTAAACAATCCTGGCACTACACAATACTTATATGTATCATATTGACAGTTTTTATGTGTGCTTCTCTGGTATATTATGACATTCAATTTGAGTTCAATTGACACATTAACAAATTGAAATTCATAATTATTATCTCTCCATCAAATATTAGAAGCTCAAACTAAAATTTAGCTTTTGAATTGAACATTTTTATTTTCCCTCCTCCCAAATATTTCAAAACACTATGGCAACATTTCTTACCTTGGAGTCAAAGGACTGAGATTAGGAAACCCTAAATTGGTACGGTTGCCACCACTAAAATACTGACCCCGGCTAGCACGTACAGACTGGCTCCCTTGGTGTAAAGAACTGTCTGTACTGCTTGGTGGACTCAAGGCATCTGGCGTCATAGCTAGCTTGTCTGCTGGTAGGGGAGACTCAAACTAAAAATAAAAAACAATTAAATCAGAGTACAAAATTTAAGCTTTTTTCTTCCTATTTAATTATTTTCAATTAAATTTGGAACAAAGTAAATTCCTGTTTTTGCATTACATTAGTGTGCTTGTTTTAGTTTACATCATTTATAGCATTTTAAATGTTCTCTACCACCTCTTTAGGGTGTTTGCATTTTTGGATTACTCTTTTTGAGCATATTGAAGCAAAGATGAAGGAAAAAAAAATGAAAAAAAACAATTTTCATGTCATTTAGGCTCTACAAGTTCAACCTCTCCTACTGTACTGCCAAGATCAGCTGCAGTATCTACAGATACAAAAAATTGCTTCTGGTAAATTGGGTCTCTAAAAAGAGCGTGGTCATAGTCACAAATCATTACTTGACAGTAGACAATTGAGGGCAGCTGTAAAAAGTAATTTGGAAGCAAACACTCAAGTACTGAGAGCAAAAGTGGGTGTAAATCATATAAGAGAAGCTATTTAGTGCAAATCAACAATAGGAAAATTCAGAAATGGGTAGGTCATAATCAGCAGATTGCACAATTTCACATCTGATGATCCTTTCTTGATTATATGTGCTTATTGCTGAAGAAAAGTATCAATTAACACTTTTTCCATGTCTTACACACCAGCCAGTATGCACTAATAGAGACTAGATTATAAATACCGTTCAGCAGTTTGTCGTTTTCAGTGACCCCAGTTTTTATTGTGATGTTAATTCACTGCTGAAACAGTAGCAACATGTTAATTCTATTGGTGCTTATTTTGATGCAAATCATATTTAAGCCAAGTTATATCTCTTGTAATTCAAAATTACCATTTATTTTGTTCCAATCAGATAAAAGAAATTTTAACATAATAGACTTTACAGAAAAAGTCATTTTTATTGAAAACTGAACCAATTTCAGCAATCAAAAATTAAAAATGACATGACTAGAAAAAAAAAACAAATCAAATATCAACAAATGGCTACAATTGAAAAAAAAAAAAAAGGAAAAAGAAAAAAAAGAGGAAAAAGCGAAGGAGTGAGTATAAAGTTGGGAAAAAACAAAGGAAAGGACAAATAATCACAACACCCTACATGTACGCATATTTGTGAAAACCGGTGCATGTGCAAATGCACATCCACACAGTCACATGAGCCCAGATGCACAAATGTGCACACACACAATATGAAAAAATCTGCACCAATGATAAGTGCATATAAAAAAGAAAAAGCGAGAAGTATAAGCAGTCAATTGGTGATAAACCCTGACGAATGAACAGATGAATCTGCCTACAAAACTCTGGAGCCAAGATGCTGAAGGTAACATCAATCAACTAAGTGACAAACCTTTTACTTATATTAATTCTGTGTGTGTGTGTGCGTGTGTGTGTGTGTGTGTCTCTCTCTATATATATATATATATATTTTTTTTTTTTTTTTGTTATGTTGGCATATGTCAAAAAACAGCTGTCATTAGTCCATTGGGAGATTGTACAATTTTCTAATATATGCCAAAAGACATGGGACAGATACATAGTATGTTGGATCCTCTCTAGCCAAACAAAATGCAGTAACTTGAGTAATGAAAAAATGGAGAGATGTTGAGTTACACTAACTCAATAGCTGTCCACAGCTCCTTGATATTTCTAAATGCAGGATCTTGTGTGCAAATAGATATTTGTGCCATGTTCCATAATAGCCCATATCCAGTAAATGTGATGGCTACACAATTCCTAAGACGACTGAAGAATTATGCTTAAACCAGTTCTAGACTACTTTTGCTTAACAACAGTGTATTATCCTTGCTGCGGTACATCAAAACCATAAACAGGAGCAAATAGTCACAAAGCAATCACAGATCAATGATGTGACTAGACCAACAGACCCCAACCCATGTCACTTTAAAACACTACACACCATTATGGAACCTAATGGTGCTGTTTTGATAACTAGGGTTTGTCACAGCCAAAATCTATTATCAGTCTGAAACATCTGAAACTGTGACTCCTCAGACTATATCAAAGGTTACCAATTTTCCAGAGTCCAATTAGCAATGTCACAATCCTAGATAAAGCACAGTGTCTGGTGTTGTAATGCTAACAGGATCACCCTAGTGGGTCTTCTGCTCTCGTTTCCCATAAAAACAAAAAATTGCTGAACTGACTTGCTGGATATACATCTAGTATCTTTTGCATTGAATGTAAACATGATTTGAATCAGTGTCACTTGTCTGTTACTAGAGACAATTCTACCCAGACACTTCTGGTCAGAATCATCAAAGACCCTTGGTTGGCCAGTAAGCAGTCTATGGTAAGCAGGAATGCCTTCTATCAGGTATTCCAAGTACACACATGACACTGCAGATTGATGGATGTCAAATGTCTCCACAACTTCAGAAATAGAATGTCCCATTCATCTAGCATCCATCATCATGTCCTATCCAAACTCCAACACACATTAGCTTGCCATAAGCAGCCTAGGCGATGTTCACATTGAAACATTAGGTCAAAGTACAACTGATATAGATCTGGATATTTCCAGGACATAGAAGTTTGGTGGTGCATCCTATCATTACCTTTACATACTACTAATCCATGACTTTTGGTACATCATTTCTTACTGGTTTAAGTTTATCAAGATATCAAATGTAAGAGGTAATTGGAGAAGTTATATAAAAGAAAAACAAAACATGATAAAACAGTTTAATCAAAATGTCATTTCAATTCTACCTCAACACAAAAAGCTTCATGAACAGACAACCATTTGAGTGAATGTATGTTTTTGAACTAAAGCACCAATACTATTTTATTCTGATTAACATCTTCTCAATAACCTTCCAATCAGTCAAAGCGTCTGTACTCTTATTAGGAATGATGGTGTGAATTTACCTTACACAGACCACCAGGTGTACTTTCTGACATAAGAGAGATAGTGTCCTGAGTTGGGGGGATGATCTGTGGTGACTGCTGTTGCAGCTGCAATTGTTTCAATCTACCATCCAGCTGTTGATAGAAAGGATTTGGAGTGTGGACAGGAGTTGACTGGGGCAGGGGTACTTTTGGTGGTTGGAAGATCTTCGTAGCATCGACTTTCTCACCTAAAAATGATCAATATATATATATATTGTTTAAAAAACTATCAAAGAGTAAATGCCATATTGTGCAGCATGCATTTTGTTTTTCAATTTATAAAATTTTCATTGTGTAAAACAAAATCCAATAAATATTTTAGATGATTTATCCAAGATCTCTATAAAAGTTTGTTGCATATAAACAAGCAGTAAATTAAATATTGTTAGAAGAAATATATACATGTAAAATATATACATGTAAAATATATACATGTAAAATATATACATGTAAAATATATACATGTAAAATTTTAAGAAACTAAAAAAGAACTTACCTAAACTACAAAGTTTAGCAAAAGAGCTCCACAACAAAGGATTCAATTTTAAACTTTTTTGATAACATTCTGAGGCATTGGCAAACCTTTCAGTTTTACTAGAAAAAGGAAAAGATATGAGATTAGATAGGTTTTATTTAACCAATTTTTACTAGTTATATTGTGTAATAAATACGTATTTGGTCCTCATTATCTACAAAGCAAAAACAAAATCCTAATATATTTATTATCATCACAAATATATATTTATTTAGCAAAATATTATTCATTGCATTCCAAATACGATATCTATATTAATACTAAATAAAATATAAATCAATGTCAAATTCTAAGATTTTGGGCTTCTAAGTTGTCAGTATTTATCTGTAATAGACCAAAGATATGACATTTAAGTCTTTGGTATATTGAAGAAATAACTACTGTTAGGTTTTCTACCTACAAACACAGCCAAATTGCCATTTTCCTACCTTGCCCAGATTCTATAAAAAGCACAAAAGAGTTACAATACTGATGAAAGACTTTTTGCAGATTTACATAAGATGCATTACAAAGGGTTTCAAATAATTATAGGAAAATGCTAAACTGGAAACAAGTGTTTTAAACATAAGTTTCAGGTAACAAGTCAGTAGAATAAAAAGATTTCAAAATTGCAAATCACCATTATAATTGTAAATCAAAGAACTGCTAAGAAGCATGAATTTAAAAAAGACTTCTCACTAATGCTTTTCAAAGATACACATGCCATTCATGAATACGTACATTAAATTCAACCTTTTTTTTTAAACTCTGGACATTTTGGAAGAAAATATCCAGCTGACATAATTTTAATAATTCAATTTGTTGAGTGAGTAGCCATGGTTAAATGCATAAAAAATAACAGAACTGTCCAACAAACAGAATGAACAAAGTTTGCAATAAAAAGAAAAAGGAACAGGGAAAAAATGAAATAATATCAAGCAAGCAAGCAAACATTATATGCAAAGCAAATTAACAGGTAAGAAAGCAAAAAGTTCACAAAACTAATAATTGACGTTGACACACAAAAACAAGGTTGGACAAGAAAATGCAGTGGTCTTCTAGAAAAGGCAGATCTGGGCTGAGGTTATTTATCTCGCTTCCCCACAAGGTAGGATGTGGCACAAGCCCATTATTTTACGTGGGGCAAATTCAAGCACATAGACTTGGGCAAAAATTCCTCGTAGACCCCACATACACAAGGTCAGGTTTGTCTACCTCCCCAGACGAGACTGCTCTTCAGCAGAGCCTCATCTGGGTTCCTCTCTGCCCGAAAGCAGAGAGTTCGACAAGTCAGTCCACACCACTTGAAACGGCAGATCTGGACTGAGTCCTGTCAAACTGCAGAATAGCCTATTTTATTGACTAAGAAAAATATCCCAGCATGCATTTGTGGAATTCTGCCTATAAAAAGGGAGGGAGAATTGTTTTGCAGTCATTCTTAATATAGATTGAAATCAACACCCCACCCTGTGGGTTATTTAATGCCAAATCCCATTTATGTAAACATTGGCATACAAAAGCAAGGTTTGCTTTTGTGTGTCAACATTTACATATGTATATGCAGGAATAGCTTATACGTACATTGTTTTTCCTCTTTGTTTGGCAAGTAGTACATATTTATCTACACAGTAACCTCAAGTTTCTACATCCTTTGATATAGTCCCACCTCCTTCAGAAATTAAAAAATATTATTTGGATCAACCAGTTCAAATAGGTCTTCCAAGTTGATGATCTGGTAATATTTGAGACAAATTTCATAAAAATCAATACACTTCAGCCGTATGTGTTCAACTGTAACTGGTTCATCACATCCTACACAGAATGGAGGACCCTCTCCTTTAAGCAAATGTGAGTGTGTTATATATGTGTGGCCTATGCAGAGTTGAGCAAGTTCCTCCTTTCTTACTTTTCAGTAATTCTGATAGGTCTTGATCATTAGTTGAGTCTTTTTTAATTTGTTGTTTACACAGCCATCCCAGAGAATTTGCCATTTATTTATTATAAATTTATTACTGGTTTAAAATCAGTGTATGGAATTTGTTGTGTTTTGATGCTGTATAGTGATCTTTTAGCAACTTTATCCACTTTCATTTCCCCGAATGCCAACATAGCTCAGTATCCAACAGAAGATAATCACTTTGGCATTATAGATTTTACTCATTCTGTTGCTAAGTTGAACAACTAGCAGATTTTTCATATTTTTATTTTGTAATATCTCAAGTGTGAACTTTGTACAAATCATAAATTTGTTTGATCTGCTGCTTTTGATAATGTCCAATGCCATACCAATGACTTAACTCAGTGGTATAAATTGATGCAGTCCTTGACAGTTTCTTTATGTATTCTTTGCTACCATAGATGGCAGTACTTCACACTACGTCTTCATCCTAAGATCCATCTGTATATATACATTCATAGTCTGAATACTGGTCTTTCATGTTTTCAAATATTTCCTGAAACATAATTGGATTTGTTTTATTCTTTGAGTATTTTATCAAATCTAGTATAAAACTTGGTTGCTTCAATTGCCAGGGTGGAATTTTAGAAATCATTGATTGGTGTATGTGACTAGAGTTCATTTTCATTTCTCCAGTGAGCTCTCTGATACAGAGACTGAAGGGTTTAATGGCCATAGGCTTCTTCTCAAAGAGGGTCTTGTACTGTGTTTTAAATAAACAGTCATAAGCAAGATTTGATGGATATGATGACAATTTGGTAAAACAAAAATACTGAACGCTTCACGAATTTATGTCTCATCCTTGCAGAAGAACCATGCTAATCTTTTCTGTATCATTCCAATTTTAGTATATGTACTGCCAAAGCAAGTACAGGCCAATAAATACAAACAAGATACATGCAAACATTTACATATATATATATATATAATTGCATAGATGATGGGAAATTTTTTGTTTTGTTTTTTAATATTTCAAATTTTTTTTTTTTTAAGTTCTTAAAGATGATAAACATGCTGTGGGGGAGAAAGTTTTGTGATAATTTATTCCAGGTTTTTGTGAGTAGCCTTTTGCAATGAATCTTGCTTTGAACTGTTCATTACCAGTGTTATTAGTTTTAATAGTATACACCCACAACAGTTTTTACCTGGTGGAAGCTCTGTCAATTCATATGTATTTTTCAGTTTTTAGGGCAGTTATCTCTTTATCCATATCTTGCCATTTTTTTTAGAGTCATTTGAAGTAATCACTTCATTATAATTAGTGGGTATATGCTTTACTGAACAGCAATCTTTAGATGGATTTACTACATTGTCTAAATTCTTATCTTTTTAAACATTCAGGCATTTTTCATAACCAGCTAGGAAAATCGTTTGTCTGGTATTTCTGCATTAGGATTGTGTAGTTTCACTTTTTTGTGTCCCCTTTCCACAAGGATTTTTCAGCAGATAGTTGGCAAATATTGCATAATTTTCTTCAGCTGGAAGTAAAGAATTGTCAGATGTAGGATTTTCAAAGTTTTCAGTAAATTTTACACACTGTACTCTTGACATTCTTAGTTTCAGGTATATATGTTAAATAGGCAGGGCTTGATTTATCATAGCTTATGAAAATTGCTTTTCCACCTTTAATGTCCAAGTTCTTTCTATCTTGTATGCAGGCATAACAAATTGTGGCAAATGTATGCATATTGTTGAAGTTAGGTTTCCGACCAGTGAATATTTCAAAAGTAGTTTTCTTTGTTCTTTGACTATAATATTGATTTCTAATATATGCAGCAGTCATAATAGCATACAACCACAAACATTTTGGTAGCTTTGATTCTATTAATAGACATCTACTCATTTCGAATAGAGATCACCAAGATCGTTCTGCAGTACCATATATGGGGTCCGATTTCTCATGTTTAATTTGATTATTAAGTAAAAGATTTTCAAAGTTTTTAGAAGTGAATTCTGTGCTATTATCACTTCTTAGGCATTTTATAGAGCCACACAAAGCAATGTCAGCCAAATATTTCTTTGTGGCGAAAAATGTATCACTTCTTTGTTTCAGAAAATTAACCATAATTAGACCAGAATAATCATCCACAAAACAAAGTGTATATTTGAAGCCATTCAAAGGTCTCTGTTCATTTGGGCCAGTGAGATCACAATGAACAAGGTCTAATATTTTAGTTGCCCTTTTGTCAGGTAACTTGTTTTTATACTGTACCATTTTGCCTTGGATACATATTCACAGTTTAAATTTGAGTTATTGACCATTTTCATGCTTTCCACAACTTCTTGAAGTAGAATAATGTCTTTCAGATTGCAATATGCAAGAATTTGATGCCATTGTTTCAGGCTACATGTAGCAGTTTCAGATTTTACTGCAGTATAGGTGCCCATTTCTTTTTATGTCAAATTTCACACCATTAGAATAGATAAGTTCTGAGTAATTACAGACAATTTTACAGATAACCCCTTTTTCAGCAATGGCTTGTACTGAGAATATACTTTGTTTGAATGTAGGGATGTATAGAACATTTGTTAAAAGGCGATCTCACATATTTCCTTCTGTATCAGTTATAGTGATTTGAGCATCACCTTTTTATAAAGCAATATTACTGGTTTGACTACCATCTGCCAGTTCAATATGATTTTCTGGATTAAAAGTATTATCAGACATAAGAAATTTAGATTCATCAGTAATTACATGCGTGGTAGCACCACAGTCAACAAGTAAAAACCGTTTTTGTTGGAAACAGTATCTAGTCACAATTGAAAACAGAAATGAATTTTCATTATCTGAAACATATTCAACATTTTTTTTAAAAATGAGCTTTTTTTTTTGTTTTTGCACTTGATACTTTTATGTACATGTTTGCAACAAGCATGGGAAATAATATTTTTATTTGGTGGATTGGAATTATAATGTTTTGAGGAGAAATTATTTACTGGGTAATCCCGAAATTTACTTTGGCAATCAGGCCTTTTATGTCCAAGTTTACCACAAGTTTGTGGCTTTGGTCTTGGTATTCAGAGAGTCATTACAGTATTTTCATTGTTATTCTCCTGAATCATCTTTTCAGTTTCTTCAAAGCTTCGCAATGCTACTTTGAATTCACTAAATGTTAGTAGCTTGTCTTTCTGAGTAATAACAGTTGTAAATGGCTCGAAATTGGATAGTAGAACTTTTAGGACCATGGCAATTAGTAAACTATCAGTAATTATTCCCAAAAAAAGTTTTCAATAAAGTGGCCGATTTTTCAGCTCTAATAATATAATCAGTAATAGTTTCAGCACTGGATTTGCATTGGGATGTTAATTCTGTATACAGGGAAATTATTTTGGGCTTTCCTTTGAATAAATAGTGCTCTCTCAAACATCACCAGGAGCTCATAATAAGAGACATCAAAAAAATCTCAATCATCAAAAAATTGAATTTGCATTCTTTTCACAGTAGTTTTCGTCATTGGGATAATCAAAAGGTGCCAAGATTGTTTTATGTAATTTTTCGATTTACATTTAACCCCAAAATTTTACTTCCAATAGTTCATATTTTGATTTTTCACTGTTGAAGCAGAGTCTATTCCTGGGCAGATAACCTGTTGAGTTAGTAGCCAAAATAAATAACAGAACTGTCCAACAAACAGAATTAACAAATTTTGCAATAAAAAGAAAAATGAAATAATATCAAGCAGGAAAGTAAACAATATATGCAAGGCCAAAAGTTCACAAACTAAGAATTGGCATAGACACACAAAAGCAAGGTGAGACATGTAAACACTGCAGTCTGTCTTCTACACAAGACAGATCTGGACTGAGTCATGTCAAACTGCAAACCAGCTTATTTTATTGGCTAAGAAAAATATCCCAGCATGCATTTGTGGACTTCTGCCTATAAAAGGGGAGGGGGAAATATTTTGCAGTCATTCCTAATATAGATTGAAATCAACACAATTGATCATCGTATATTACAATCAAGGGGAAAATAAAACACAAAAGCAAAGTTTAAAAAGAAAGAATTTGTATAGACTAAGTAATTAAACAAGTTAATAATTCAATTACTTGGAAATTTAAAATGACAATATGATACTGTATAATAAAAATTTTTTTTTTTTTTCATGTATTTGTATCTGAAATAAATAGCCAAATCGTATTACCTATAAAGATGACCCAATAAACTGAACACATGGCATGCCACCGGACCATATTCTACTTCTATCTCCTCGAAAGTCTTGCTTTTGGAGACAGCATTTCCAACCAGTAGCTCCTCTGCTTCAGACAGTCTGAAAAATATTCAAATTTTTTTTTTTTTTAAACTAAACTTTTCTATGAATTAGGCAACAACAAAAATCATTTACTTTTGCAATTATAAACAAACAAAACTGTCCTTTTGTCATCATTCATAAATTCCAGTGGATTCATTCAATATCCCTTAAATAAAACAGAATATAAAACATAAAAATAGCAGAATTTTTGAAAGTGATACAATAAATCAATAAAAAAAATCAGCAGATAAGAATTTTAAGTTTACAGTTTACCAACAATTCTTGAACAAATGATAAAAAATAAAATTTTAAATTATATGATGGTTTTAAATAATAAATCAAGTCTCCAAGAATAAAAAATATATTGATAAAACCTTTTAAAATTAACTACAGCCAACTCCCCATGCAATATAGATTAGACAAGAACAATCAAAAATAAAATCACCCAACTGTCATGATTCAACAGCTACATAATTGGCCAGTAACACAGACCATCAATAAATTGAAGCTTCATCAGTCACAACTGCTTTATCTAAAGTTAACATTTCTGTTAGATGCATTAAATGTTAGGCTTCTGCAAATGAAGATGATTGAGCATAGTTTATTCTACATTATTTAAAATTTAAATTGGTTACAAAACATTACAGCAACCAAGATATAAACACTGACTGTAATCTCCAAAATTATGTTAAAAAAAGTAGAAAACAAGTCATGTTTAGTAAAACTTGGTATTACAAGTTATTTTAAAATTATAAAATACTTGGCTGCATAAAAAATTAAATCTTATATTAATAGAGTTACACAAATTTGTATCACTGTTCATGGATAATTCAATAAAACATTTATCTAAAGCCATATACAGTTATATATATATATATATATATATATATATATACAACTGTTTAACTAAATAGACCTAAAATGATTATGTAGTTATGCAAATATAAAAGAAGTTTTTATTTTTAAGTCATTTAATTTTTTTTATACAAACTAGAAATAGTATATACTATATTATAGTGTAGTTTATAGACACCCTAATTTCAGCATCATATGATGAATAAAAACAATAGAAATCACATACTCAAACAGAAAATATATATTGAGAAACATTTGAGAGGGAACCAAACATTGCAGTATCAGAGAAAAACAAAAATAACTATAAGTAATGTGGAAAGCAATATTAATATATATACTATATATACTACTATATTTTCATGAACTGAAGACACCCATTCTTTTTCCCCAAATTAAATTTCAAAGATTTATCCTGTATCCTACAAACTTTTTAATTAATTTAAAAGTCAAAATTGGGGTGCATCCTTGATGTAGGGAAATAAGGTAATTACAAATTTATGTTCATTGTATACTGCTTAGACAGACACACAAAGTTTGTCTTTGTTTTTTTACTACACAATACTGAACAAATTACTTCATACAATCTACAGAAAAAAGATTGTATTCAAATCTTGAGCAATTTATGCAAAGATTCAAATGGCAATATGAAAAATAATCTAAATACAGTTTAACATTCTTCTATGCACCATGTCCTGTGAGCAATCATGGCTATCTACTTCTTATTCCTTGTAGCAATTGTCTTTTTACTATCCATCATATTACCCTGTTGTTCTAGCCATTTTCACAAACTTGTTAGGTAAGTTACTCATCATTTCCCTCAATATGTCCTGAAAGTGTCAAATTTACTAAGCTTTCTGTTTTCATCAAGTGTCCTAAAATGTCAACTGTTTCTTTTGATTTTAATTTTCTCACCAATTACCTTCAAGTAATTTTAATTTCAAATTAGATTCTTTTCTAATAGACATATATATCTCAAACCTACGGGTGTAAAAATAAATATACTCTTAAAAAAAATTATCATATTGCATATAAATGCATCATATGAGAGTGGACATTCAAAGAGTCAGAGAGAATAAAAGAAATCACAGCAATCAAATGGCTGCAAAAACAAAAAAAAAAGAAAAAGAAATAAAGCCATATATTCACCACTTTCATGTTAATAAAATCTAAATTATATAAGAAAGGCAAGAGAAGAAATGATAACTAAAACTGAAGAACATGTTAAGCTTATAACCTGACAGGCAAAGTAAGGTTTGCAATCTCAACTTATTTTTCATATGCAGAAAAGTTTGAGCTTTGAATGTGCAAAGGAATCAATAAAAAAGAGATAGTAGAAAAGATGCATACAATAGAAATATTTTTTAATCAATTTGTGATCTGTCAATAAAGAAGCTTAATAATGAATAATCAAAATTGCAACATTCATAATATTTAATACTTAAATTTTGAAAAAAAAATTACATAATACTTTAATTACTATGGATGTGCAGGTGGTGCAATGATTAGTGACTCTGAATAAGAAATCAGCAAGCCAAGTTCAAATTTGAGTCAAGTTTACTATGTTCAGTTTCACACAAATACTCCTGGGATAGGTATGAATATTTCTCTTCTCTCTCCAACTTTGGGTTAAATAGCAGAGCAAACTGAGCTCTCTCACTATGTTTGGCAACCAGTTTAGGGGAAAGAAAAACTGAATTCAAAACTTTGTAGCGCCACAAAGCCCATACTATGTAGCCAATGAAAGAATTGTGGAGTTCACAATAGTACTAGGATCCCCGATTGTAGTCAATGTGATAGTGAAATTTTAGCAAATGTTCCCTATTTATTTGAAAATGAAATTCAATAAATTAGCTGCCCTGTCTTTAAAGAGTGATCTTAAGATAATTTCAAATTCAAATAAAAGCAATTTCTTTGCTTGGTAACCAAATATCTACTAGTGGACATCGAATGAAAATGAATGCAAACAAGGTTTATTCTCTGTCCACTCATTGATTAATATTTATGCATTAAATTTGTCATCAATAATGAAGAAGGATAAAAATAAACCATCTAAAATCATTTGCCAGTTGTCTATAGCAAATTAAATGAGCATGTAAAAGTAACCTGGGATACATTTTATTACTGAAAGACTATGCAGTAACACAGCATATAATAGTTTAGATTGCCAACCTCTTAACCCACCCTGCCATTTCAATTCTGTTCCCATGTGAGAAAAGTATAATTATTGTAGGAGCAATGTGATGGCGTCAGTAGTAGCACTGGATGTTTTAATATCAGCAACAATAGTAGTATGCAACTGTTACTTGTGTACATCCATTGACAATATAGGTTAGCAGGTTTGCCATAAAGAAACAGAAATGGCTGCTTCTCAAACTAATATCTGTTACTTTCTTAAGTGGGGAGGGGGGTAATCAGCATAAATTTACAAATGTTACTCACAATTTTTAACTGATAAACTGAAAGGAAAAATATGCCTATTAATTACAAGAAAGTATGTGGCACTAAATGTAGTTAAACTAACTAAAATGCCATTTCCCCAAGATCAGAACCACAAAATCAAGTGGTATCTAGAAAGTATTAAGTGAAAAAAAATGGTGGCAAAACTTGTAACAAAGTGATACCTATAAAAATTCCTAAACATCTGAAACTGCAGTGCTTACATACAAGTGGAATTGATTGACATAAATCCTTTTAAAGACATCAGATTTACTATGTGGAAAGGGTTTCTTGGTCTGACAGTAGAATCTTACATCTGAAATAGTTTTTTGCTACACTGGAAAACACAGACTATTTTATACACCGATTATGAGTCTAAGTAATGGTTTTATTATTTCAAAAAGGTTTTATCTACATTTTACAAAGTTGTTCATCTCTGGTATTTTCATAAGGTGAGCAATTATATAACCGTAAGCAGATAATAAAAAGTAAAAATGCCTATATAACTTAATATACTTTTGATTTACCATATTCAAACTGATATGTATTTTTCTACATATTAAAAATCTGCAAAATTGAACACTTGGGCTGATTAAAAGTTTTTCTTGTTCAAAGACAACACATTAATGTTGCACTTTATTTTATATGCATTGTTTATATATATATATATATATATATATATATATATGTGTGTGTGTGTGTATATACATACATATATATACACACACACACACACACACACACATACATACATACATACACACAAATTAATAATGATCATCTCAACTTTTATGACAAAATATTAGTAGAAAATTATAAGATACAATTAAATATTTAAGTATTTATGAACATCAAAATATTAAAGAGAAAAAGACTTAATGACATGTTAAAAATAATTTTGTAAAAAAATTGTTTCCTCATTAAAGAATATTATTTTATTGAGAAAATTCATGTAAATTTTACAAAGAAAATTTTGTAACCTATGCTTAAAAAAATTGCAGGGGCAATAAATTTGGAAGTGTTTATAATTATTAGACATATATATAAATTAAGATTTCAGACACTTACCCCCTCTTACCAAATTATTATGCATACAAATTAAAAATATTTTCTAATAAATGAAAAAATATGACTTTTTTTTTTTTAATTTTGATAAATTACTTTCATCACTGATTAGTTGCTCAGAATGAAAACCATGTTAGAGTTTATGGCATAAATCCAATTGCTATCACCATAATGGACAGCAAGTTAGTGTTACAGAGCTTTTCTAATGTAGAAAAACTGTGTTGCACTAGCTGTCCCACATTTGTGATATTGTATCATACTGAACGAAACTTAAAATATTAAATATCTGTTAAATGACTGTTGGAAATACAAAAAGATTCTCAGTTCTATTCATAAAATCTGAGTACTATATATATATATATTTTATTTTAAATAATTTTTCATGAAGAATTTACATTTGTATATATTAAAAAAAGTGATAAATGTTGGTGGAAAACAAAAAACCTATCCACCCTACTTTAAAACTTGAATATAATTATTGAATTATTAATTTAAATTATAAGTATATATATAAAATGTGAAAAACATTTATGTTGGGTCAAAAATGTTGTCATGTGTATAAATTTAAAAGATGAAAACATTCTATATTTGATGGCTCTAATTTTTTATAATGGGTTGATGCAAAAATTCCCATTTTATCTTTCACACAATGAGGAACAGTATTAGAATTATCTTTGATGCTTACTCATCTTTTTATTACTTGGGAACTTGATCAACTGTTGCAGGACTTTTACAAGGAAAATTCAGAAAATAAAAAATATGAGTTCCACATGAACTGATGGAAAGTAACATTGATGTGTTTTTAAATGCTACTCTTTCTCAACACTTTAAATGAAAGGGATTTTTGAACAAGGTAAATGTTACTAATGAAAAAAGAAATGTATTTAATATGTTAATCTAAAACAAAGAAAATCAAAATCAAAGACTGTCTTCAAGTGATTAACCTAAATAAAATTTACTTGAGGCAGCAGGGGTTACTTTTGTGTTTGGTGTGATTCAAAGAGAATTTCTGGAAACTGGACAAACGTTAGAGGGAACAATCAGCTTGTCTGAATGATTCACTGGAAAAAAAAAAAGAAAAAAAAAAGGACCTTTTTCTGGGCAAGGGGGTTAATCAGTGATTTTACTGCATGACAACTCATGTGGCAAATGTGATACAGCACAAACTCTCATGAAAGTGGGATAAGAGGTCCTCCTACATGCAGCAACATATTCTCCAAATGTGTCACTTTCAAACAATCACTTATCTAATAAGTAGTTGCAACAAGTTTAAGATTACAAAAATTTCATTGGCACAAACCTGGAAACAATCTTTTTATCTAAAAAGCAAGAGACAATATTTAATGACTGAATAATGATGCTATGAATTTATATGAATAAAAAAATGTGAACTTTTTGCATCAGTCTAATAAAATCATATAACAAAATTGCAAATTGTGCATACATAAAATTTGACAAAAGAATAGAAAACTTAAAGTGCAGAATATATTTTCATAGATTGAAAATATGAAAAGGTCTTTTCTGTACAAATATTCTATCTACTTTTATATTAAGAAAGCTTTTTAAATAGTGGCCTTAACACAGCAATGCTTAGATGGGAAATACAATACCAGTAGAGTTGGGCAGTTTGGCAATTTATGTTTTGGCATCAGCTTCTGTTTTTTCTTCTTCTTGATACCGTGGTTTTCGATTCAGGTTTTTAATTTAGTATCTTTACTTTTTAAGGAAACCATTCATTTTCTTCTTTTTTTTTTTTTTAGTCAATATCTGATTTTGTTCGAGATTGATAAATTTGCAAATTAGTCCATTCAACTTGCAGTTTATCATATATTTTTTAAAATATTCATATGACTGGAAAGAAAATCTTTCTAAATATGTAATTTGTATGTACTTTTATTTGTTGAATTTTTTTTTTACAATGGGTTGTTTGCTTTGAACAACCGAAAATACGAAATATGATTCCCCCCACCCCAAGTAAATTTTACACTTTGATTTGCAAAATCAAAAAGTGACCAATCTTTATCAATATTCTTGAAATTGTACACTCAAGAAAACACATTAAACTACAACTAGGAAGATGTTCATTTCTTCTCTGACCTGTGGAAGTAAATTCCTTCAAAACTTATAAAGTAAGCAAAAAAAAAAATGTGTCTGACATCAAGTGACACTAGTTTTCAATTAAAATTTATTTATTAAACTTTCAAATAAATTGTCAACTATAAATAACTACCATATTTATTAACAAATTGGTAAAATACAAAAGAAATGGCCACATAAACTATTTATATTGTCTTTGGACAACACATTTGAGAGAGAAAATGGCATAGCTCTCCAGAAAATTAGTTTATGATATGGCTTTTAAAAAGCAAAAAAAAAATAAATAAATAAATGAACACCTCATGTTTTTAAAAATATGGCAATTCTTTTCTGGTACACCAGTCAACTGTTATTGGGGTTTTGCAAATAAATTTCTTCTAAACAAGGAAAATCAATGTGTTATTTTTTCACATAAATAAATTTATGTTTATCTAGCAAATACACAAAAATAATTAAAAGCATTTAATTTCATTTTTAGAATGTATAGATTTCCAAATCTGCAAGTATCACCTGTTCTTTTTAGATACACATTTTGAAACTGAAATTAAAAACTATTTTAATCATTTTAATCTTACTTATGTGTATTCACTAGATAAAACCATAAAGATATTTGTAAAAATAAATTTCCTTGTTTAGAAGAATTTTATAGGCAGAACACCCACCAAACTATAGTGGCTAAAAAAGAATAATTTTTACTTTGGGTTTAAGAAAAATGACTTGCAGTTTTGAAAAATATACACATTTTAAACCTGAGATTAAAACTTACTTTATTTTTTTAATATTTAATTTTAGGTGTATTCGCTAGATAGAAACATTTTATTTGTAGAAAACCAATTTTTTATCCAATTTTATTTTTAATTTTACACTAGAGACACATATATCTGGAAATATACAAATTTTAAAAGTGAAATTAAGAACTATTTTAATTTTTAATTCTTAATATCTAATTTAGGAGCATTCCCTAGATAAAAAAAACAAATTTATTTATAAAAAAAAAAAAATCTGCATTTTTCTTGTTTACGTCAACTTTTTTGTGATTGGTGTACTGGCTTACTAGGAAACCCTTACAAAAAATCTGAGTTCATAAAATTTAACATTAAGATGAAACTGGCAACTGTTTTTTTTATTTTACTCGCTAATTTGTTGTTAACTTAATCTTACCACAAAAAGTTTTTTTTTTTTTGAAAACTGAAACAAATAGAATTCAGACAATGTTGTATTTCCTTTTTTTCTTCATTTCTTTTGTAAACAAATAGATTTCATTTATTTCCTAAAACTAGTCAATTAAATGTTTTTAACATATTTTTGTTCAATCTTTTTCTCTTAAAATAACGGTATAAATGTTGATAAAATTTAATTTTATTAACATCTGAAAGTATTTTCAATAGTGTTCCTTTGAATATGGTCACTCAATAGTGACAACACTTAAAAAAAAAAAAAAATGAATGATTTCAGTTTCATAAAAAGTTGCGATGCAGTTTCACGGTATGAAAATGAAACTAAAAAAAAGCCGACTTTTTGGTTAAACCGCCCATCTCTAAATACCAGATATTTAATAATCCAGTCTTTCACTTTTCATTCGTGAATTTACAGACAGATATTTTAACAAAATTCCAAAAGGGAAAAATTATTCACCCCGTCCCACAAAACAAAAAGTCAAACAATCTAACTAGTGTATTCATGTATTTTATAAAACTCATTTTTTATTATTGGAAACTTTATAAAGTTTACAATAATAAAAAAGTTTTACAATAAAATGTACATTTTAGCCTTTTCAGTATATCACTTAAAATAAGTTGATTCCAAATTATTAATTAATAAATATTGGAAATATTACACACTAAAATTTTTGCTTGCTCATTAAAATTCTTCGGTTTTTAAGATTTCTTAACCAATTATTTATGCATTTGTTTAACAAAAACTGCAAATAGACTCCAACTAATTTATCTTCATCACTTGCCAAACATGGTTTAGATAGTGATTAGAGCATTAAAAAGTTCTTTTATACTCTAGTAAACAATATATACAATACATGGACCCCGATGACAGAAATCAAAGAAAATTTAAATGTAAAAAATAACTTTGACCTTTCAGTGTCTTGACTTTTCAACATCTACCAGATGCTGATAATTCATTTAGAAATTTAACAGCATAATTTAAAATTTGCTTCAGAAAAATGTCTCCCATACATTTCAATAGCTAAAGAAATTACACCCCAAAATGCAAAAAAAAAATAGAGGTAGCTCCTTGATAGTATGTAGCACTATCTATAACAGAGCTGTGGCTGCAAGGAATTTAATGATGCCTACAAGACATATGCATGCACAATGGGGTTTAAATTTGGCAAGCATGAGGGCCAATCACTCTGATATCATCTGCACTCAATAGGATATTGTATTACTGTGGAAACAACCCATTGCCATTGGAGAACTTAGCAAGGGTGCAAATGGACTGTAAGAAGATCTGGGTATATCACACCTGATAAGACAGACTCTAGTTTTAACAGTGGTTTTTGCAAATTCTAACATAACACACACTCACACGCAATTATAAACCCACTACCACCAGATTGCAGAATACCTTGCTGACAGATTATATCCATAACTTCCTTTAGTCTTCATGCACAAATTTGATCATCTCCCTAAAAGAACTAAAAACTGTTTCAGTCTTCTATAATCCAAAGACAATGTTCCCTGTCCTAGCCAAGACACAGTAACCAATGCCATAGTGTCAGTAATAATGGTACCCTTGGTAATCTATGGCTACAATATCCCACTGAATTCATTCTACATGATGCAGTATGTTGATTGATGAGCTGAGTCACACCAGAATGATTTAGAATGTAATTCGATGTTCCCTTTCATTGGGTGGGTACCATCCTTGTCAACTAACTATGGTCTCATTCATTGCCACTTATATTTGTCCAGAATTCATATATTCCTGGTATACGCACATTGCTACTCTTGCTCAAGGAAATCCTACAACAGTTATCACCTTGGAGATAGAGTGCTCCATCTTTCTGGTGCCAACAATCATTCTGTAATTAGTGTTAAATCATGTCCATATCACGTAACTGCTGCAGGTATACAACCTCTACATATATTCTCATCCAGCAAAGTCCATTTCTAGGGGGAGGGATAAAAACCATGTACCACTGTTTCTAACTTTTTGGCAGTTCAATTTATATTTTTCCTCAACAGAAACATTACTCTAAAACCACAATAAATAATTCACTCAAATATTCAAACTTCCAATGGATAAATGTAATTATAAGTTTTATGACACGACAAATTCTGTCCTAGCAACATCAAATTTATTGATTACTGATCTAAAAGAATGAATCCTACTTGAAACCACAGCACAAAAATAGCTGCAGAAAAATGGATGATACAAACAAAGACTATCCAATTAGATTATTACAGTTTCAAATCTCAAGTGTTCAGAAGCAGAGCAATTTCTTTATAGCCACTCCTTCCCACCTGAAAACAAAATACTAACCTATCAGTATCGAGGCAGCATTTTGCCAACAGGTACTTGCATTGCGCTGTATGACATCCCCGAGATTGCAACAGCAGGTAAGATTGGACAGGTTTTCCTGCCCGATAGTAACATGTTGCTAGAAGATATAAAGATTCTTCATTGGCCACTGAAACAAAAATAAGAATTCAACTTAGTAAAATCAAATGTTTATTTTTCATTTATGCAAATAAATGTTATAAATATTAAGTGTAAAGATTCTACAGATACTGAATGCCAATTTTAGCAGAGTTGTCACAGCAGATATTTATTATGATAACTTTAGCACAAGTTGTTATACAGGATTCAGCAAAAATACCTCCCAAATAATGGTAAGACATTAGTGACAATGGTGTCTTCATCTAGCTAATGTCTTACCATTATTTGGAAGATATTTCTCCCGATCCCTGTATTACTCATGTGTCAACTGAAATAGGTAAATGAAATATAAGTAGCATGAGGGAATTTCTTTATTATCTGCAAATAGGTTTGTTTTAAAAAAAAAAAAAAAAAAAAAAAAAAAAAAATTAAGAAAAGTTTCCCAACTAGTTTTCAAACTAGTTGGGAAACTTTTAATTTTTTTATAAAAAAGTTGATGTCAGGTAAACTATTTACAAAAAATAAAACTTAATTGGTTTCTGATTGTCCAAAGGGTTCTACAAATATCCCATCCAAAACATTCACCAAGTGAAGAAAACTGATCTACAAGACAACTTTCTCTTAAATTTCTATTTTAGGAAAAAAAATAGTGTACAGATTTAAAAAAAATTGACACAAATTAATTACTTGCTTTCTGATTAAATATTTTGTACTAAATTGAAAAAACTATAAATATGAGACAAAAACAAATGCAAGATATTTAAGGTGCGTTTAATGTAATAAATTTTCCATTTTATTTTATGGGAGATTACAAGAAACTAATTAAAATGTCAATCTAATAAAGGCATTTGCTAAATTATTTTTTTTTTTTACTTTGCATCCTGTAGACAGTTCAAACCAAAATTTAAATCTTTATTCCTCAGTAGTTCATAAGCATTCAGAGAGGACCTACTCTTGATACAAATATGTCTAATCAAAACATGTTTCTCCTTTTTTATATTAATTAGAGAATCTTGCTTGCTTGTCAACATTTTTCTAAGCATATTTTATTTGTAAAACTGGTGAAAAATTTATACATATATTTTAGAGAACCACTAACATTTCCTGAAAGATTTCTTTTCATTTTTTTAATGTTGAAATTTATAAATCAGATATTAATATAAAAATTTTTTTTTAAAAGGTGACATTCTGAGTATGAGTTCCTCAACTTTTCTTTATTAAGAACAGCTAAAATTCAATGAAGTTACTATATTTTAAAATTCATTGACATGTTTTTTAACAGTAGGAAAATGAAGGATTGTTGTTTTTTTTTATTATTATTATACATTTCTTATAATAAACATATCACTTGTTAGAAACTGGTTGGATATTACCAGAGCCATGAGTTTCACCAAACAAGTAGACACACAATAAATCTAAGCTAACTTTAAACATTAGAAAATATAATCTAAATCACCAGATAGCACTACTATTCAGGTTGAACATGTAGCTATGAACAGGAATACATGTAAATTCGTTACCAAAAGTAACAATAGGTGGAGGCAAATAACAATTGCAACATAAAATCCCCACTCTCAAATTATTTGTAATCAAGTCTCATCCAAATTGTTTCATTACATCAAATATTATGACAGGGATTTACATGAACATAGTACCAATTAATAGAAGTTTACAAATGTTCTCTATTAACACTAAATCTGATCTAATTGACACTATTCTACCATATTTCACTAATATTCAATGAAGTTATTTGCTTTGTTGGCAGTTGTTTGGGTGGTGGCTTATTAATCCTACATTTACTCATTTATATACATTAAGTTTTTCTTTTTGTTTTTTAAATAAAGTAACATTGCTTTCAATGAATCTAGACTATAGAGAGATTTTATTACACATAACCAAGAAATCAGTAAAATAGATAAGCAGGGTGGAGAAAGAAATTGAATCCTCTGGCGATACTAATTTCATATACTCATTGTCAAAATTTTATTTTCTGTTAATTTATCATTTTATTAAACTGGTTCTTAGTAATACAGGGACAATTTTGCAAGAAAGGTTTTAGCCATAAACAAATCTTTCTGGAAGTGATATTGAAGAACACATCAAAAAAGGTCTTAAAATACAGATAAAATGTATCAAGATAAAGTGTGGTTACCTTCGGAAAAAAGCCTTTCAGCAAGAAAGGTTGCATCTGTAACTGCATAGTGGTTCAGAGCATCCCAAATAGCAGCCTGAAGAGAGATGATACAAAAAAAAAAAAAAAGATTTTTAATATTTGAAGAAAGTCCAAAGGCAGTAAAAAATTTTAAGTTTTTGGGAGTATTTGGGTTTGTTTTTTTTTTTAGTTAGCTCACAACATATGTCCAGAGTACAAGCTAAAAATCTGAAACATGTATTAAAAAAAAAAAAAAAAAAAAATCATAATTAAACCAAACAGATCAGTTAAATTTCTGCCTCGTCTCTCAATGAAGCTAAATTATATAGCAAGCACCTAAAGTTAAATCTGCATATATATTCTGGTAATGGTTTGAAAATTTTAATTCAATCACAACTGAATATTTCTTGTAAATAAATTGTATTAAGCTTATCTTTTACTTTCTATTAAATGAAATGGAAATTTTGATTTAAAGAAGTGTGGGTGATTATGAATTAATACTAATAAAATTCAACATTTAATTGCATTAAATCAAAATTAAAATATTTGGGTGTCATTAGTAAAAATTACAGAAATTCAATCAATAAGTTTTAATTATTTTCCTCATAACTGGTTACCAGGCTGAGTGCAATGTCAGGTATCACACAAGTGAATAATATCTTTCAAAAACAAAGAGTATTTTCAAAATTTAATGCTGAAAAATGTATAAAAGTTTGTTTAATCTCCAGGTAAAGTTTGTTTTTAAAAGCACTACCATTAGAGTTGGTTGGTTTGGCAATTTTTGTTTCAGTATCAGTTCCGGTTTTTTAATTCCTTGATATTGCATTTTTTTTATTCAGTTTTTTGGTTTTTAATTTACTATTTTTGCTTTCTAAGGAAGCTATTCATTTCCAGTCAATATCTGATTTCATTTGAGATTGATAAATTTGCAACTCAGTCTGTTCAACTCGCAATATCTCATGTATTTTTGGCCCAATCTTAAAAATATTATGGCTGGAAAGAAAATAATCTTTCTAAATATGTAATTTGTGCTTTTATTCATTGAATTATTTTTTACATCAACTTAAAACTATTACTTTGTTTCACAAAATCAATGTGACAATCTTTATCAATATTCATGAACTTGTACACTCAATTAGAAGACACCTTAAACTACAACCAGGAAGATGTTCATTTCTTCTCTGACCCATGGAAGCAAATTCCTTCAAAAATTATCAAGTAAGCAAAAAAAAAAAAAAAAAAAAAAAAGAGTAATTTTTTTTGGTACACCAGTCAACTATTATTGAGGTTTTGCAAATAAATTTCTTCTAAACAAGGAAAATCAATGAGTTATTTTTCCCCTAAAATTAAATATTAAAAATAAGAGCTTTTAATTTCATTTTTAGAATGTGTATATTTCCAAATCTGCAATTATCACCCATTTTTTTTATATACACATTTTAAAACTGAAATTAAAAACTATTTTAATCATTTTACTATAATCTTACTTAAGTGCATTATTCGCCAGATAAAACAAAGATATTTGTAAAAATAAAATTAATTTTCCTTGTTTAGAAGAATTTTATAGGCAGAACAGTAACACACACTCACCAAACACTAGTGGCTAAAAAAGAATAATTTTTACTTTGTGTTTTAAAAAATGACTTGCAGTTTTGAAAATATACATATTTTAAAACTGAGATTAAAACTTACTTTATTTTTTTGATATGTAATTTTAGATGTATTCGCAAGAAATAATTTTATTTGTAGAAAACAGACTCACATATCTGGAAATATACACATTTTAAAAATGAAATTAAGAATTATTTTAATTATTCTTAATATCTAATTTAAGTGCATTCCCAAGATAAAAACAAGTTTATTCATAAAAAAAAAAGTCATCATTCATTTTTCTTATTTACAATAACTTTATTTTGTGATTGGCGTAACATTGGCTTAGAAAACAATTACCCTTGCTTGCCTTACAAAAAAAAAAAAAAAAAATCAAACTTCATAAAATTTAACATTAAGACGAAACTAGCAACTAGTTTTTTTTTTTACTCGCTATATTTATGTTAACTTAATTTTACCACAGAAGTTTTTTTTGAAAACTGAAACAAATAGATTTCAGACATCATGTCATATTTCCTTTTTTTTCTTCATTTTTTTTTTTTTGTAAACAAATAGATTTTATATTTATTTCCTAAAACTAGCCAATTAAACATTTTTAACATTTTTGTGCAATCTTTTTCTCTTAAAATTGTATAAACTGGTTAATTTTATTAACATCTGAAAGTTTTTTTCAGTAGTGCTTCTTTGGATATGGTCACTCAGTAGTGATAGCACTAAACTGAATGATTTTGGTTTCGTAAAAAATTTCGATGTGGTTTCGTGGTGTGAAGATGAAACCAAAAAAGTTGTCTTAAACTGCACATCTCTAACTACTATTTTGTCCAGAAGCATTAATACATTTTCTTAGCAAACATTTAGTATTGAATAGAAGAAAAAAGAAGAGAAAAGAAGGCTTCACCATCATTCTCAGAAATAAAAGTAAATTCAATAAATGGAAGTAAATAAATAGAAATAAATGTGTGAATTTCCTTAGTTAATAGAAAACAGTGAAAACATTTCATTAGTAACACCACTTCTAAGATACATTCACATGTTCACTAAGTATTTTTTTCTTTTTTTTAAAAACACACACACACAGATTTACATTATTTTCTTTTTCTCTTTATTTTATCACTAGCATAAATGTGGCGTCCAAAGTGCTATGACTCAGCTACTGATGCCGGTGCAGCATCTTTTATGGCTGTACCAGCCCACATGGGAGTGAGTCTCAATTGCAATAAATGCATGTGAGGGCACTCTCAACCGATGATGTGGTGTTTTCTTTCCTTTGAGCATGCTTCTTTCTGGCAGCAAGCCTCCATTTCTTCACTCCTCAAAACTATGTATAAGGGAAGTTTGTTTTATCTTAAACTAAATATCTATATATAAAATTATGTGACTTCTGTCCCTCACACTTTCTAAAATAGACATACATTAACTGATTGAAACCAAATTCTAGGGAGAAGTGCAAACAGATAAGGGGGTACAATGGAGGTTTTACTATGATGCATAAAAAACAGCATCAATTGGTTTGCAAAATTGATCAAAAATTTGAATTTGTTATTTCTAAACAGAAAATGTTAACAATAGCTTCAACAATACTAAATATTGTGAAGATTTCAACATGCTGATGAGTGTTTCAAAAAAAATTCTAGTATAACTAAAATTTTTGGTTGTATAATGAGCCTTCCAGAAATAAAAAATACTAATTATTCCTAATAGAAAATACAAACATTTTCTTAAAAACAAATTAAAATCATTTTAAAGGTGAGTGACATTAAAATTTATTACCCCCAGTGCATTTGTTCACAATTTGGCCTTTTGCTACAAGGTTCCCAACTGTATTTGTAGGTTACTCTTTACCAACAATAGTTGAAGGACTATTTTAGAGCTAAGCTGTAATAAGTATAACTAATTCAGTATTTGGCTGAAAACTATTATCATTAGACATCAAGTAAATGATTTGTATTTTAACAAGAGTTATAGTATGGGAAGTAAACAATAAGGCATATCAAATATTTTCTATTGTCTATAAGTTTGAAAAGTGTCATTAACATATCTAATATTACTTAAACACTCAAATATCTTCTTTGTGTAATTGCTATGGTTAACAGATTTCAGATGCTATATTTTTCAACCCTTGTTAGGTGTAAACCGTGAGAACAAAGGAATCTTCTTTCTGCAAGGAAAAATAAAACTACCAATGGAAATTGTCATATTAATCTACCCACAGGACTAGTTTATTTACACATGAGAAATATGATTACATTTATATGGAGATTCACCACCATCCACAAAGATCTATTCCCACATTTTACTCTGGTGAAGCTGTCCATCTGATTTAGATATGTGGATAATCTTTTATTTTGTGGTCACATCTGGAAGACATACAAATTCCTACTGGACATGAACCCAATTAGACTTTCTATACAGTTCATAATGGAGAAAGAGTACAATGATAAACTGCCTTTTTCTGGACATTGTAGTTACCCACACAAGAGGATATGGCACTAGAGTTTAAAAAAAAAAAAACAAGCAAAAGAACAATGCATACAGGGTTATATATCGACTAACCATCCTTTGTGTGAAGGAAGCATTTTTTCTCACCTTCAACACTAATTGCAGATATCAGTTTGTCCTAAATCAAGCTATGGTAGATTTCAATAATTTGGGGTTTTCTTTGCTTAGTTTGCTAAGTGTAGAGAAAAAAAAAAAAAAACAATCATTGATAGAATTTGGAATCATCTGGATACTTGGAAGGACTAGTTCAGTGGGTACATTAACAATTTCTATTATCAGCTTAGTTTCTCTTGAAGGATGCCTGCTTTGTTCTCACAGATTATACCAGAGGTGGACTAAATAATGGATTGACCAAAATACTGTGTTAATGACAAGAGATTCAAATGATCAAACAATGTTCAATAGGATTTTCTCTCCAATATGTACAAATGTCAGGTTTGATTTTTTTATTACGAAGAAAGAAGTAATATGACTTTTCTGATACTGAAAACA
Organism: Acanthosepion pharaonis; assembly: GCA_903632075.3. Taxonomy (NCBI): domain Eukaryota; kingdom Metazoa; phylum Mollusca; class Cephalopoda; order Sepiida; family Sepiidae; genus Acanthosepion; species Acanthosepion pharaonis. The sequence continues at coordinate 1,427,314 of CAHIKZ030000824.1, read as the reverse complement.
GACAAGTCAGCTAATCTGAGACCTAATTAACGTTGAAGTATTGATCTTAGCAGTCAAGTTTAATGTAACCTTCATTTAGTTCTTCTCATAAAAGTGGACCAGATGTGAACTTATTAGATCAATCATACCCATCTCCAGTAAAGTTAATGTCTAGATAAGAATAAAGCCAATCACTTGCTTAAATTATATTAGACATGATTATATATGGAGAAAATCAAGTGATACCAAGTAAAGCAAAAACGTATTTCTCTCTGGGATTTTTCCTTTAGAAAACCTAAGTTATAATTTTCTTTTAATTCTACATCACGACAAAAATTTTCAAATTGCAAATGTAGAATGTAACCAAATGAATTTATGAAGGCAAAAACATGGAAATGAAAAAAAAAAGACAGGTGTATAAAAGTTATAGAAAATTAAAAAAGAAATATAAGCATTTCATTGTGTTAAAATTACAAATTCAAAATATTACAAATATTAAAAAATTCATTATAGAATTAAAAATGTCACTGTACATTGCATCTGTAAAGACAGTTCAAGGGAAGCAACTAGTATAATATTCATTATGATCTTTAAGACTATTTAAATTACTCATTTTAAATAAAGGAATGACCAGCAAGATAGGTTCTTCTAAGCAGAATGAGAAGCAAAATGTGTTTAAAAGCTGGAAACAAACATAATGAATCTAGTAAAAGTATAAACAACCCTACAACAGAATAGTGAATTAAGTCTATTTCTCATCTACAATTAACATTTCTGAGGATAAAGTTTAAATTTCTATATTAGAAATAAAAGCATTCTCAAAAAAAATAAAAAAATAAAATAAAATGCCTAGTATTAAATTAAATCAGAAAAATATCAGACAATGAGAATGTAAACACAGGTGACAGCATATGTCCCTACTTTAAGGTCAGCTGAACTTATAAACAAGTAAACGTGGAAAAAGTAATGCAGTTAATCACTGACACTGCACACCAGTTTCAGTGCATTTCTTTAATATACTTTGTTTTAAACCTATAATCTATGTTCGATTTAACACAGTGAATGCTAATAAAGTCAAACACACACATACAAGTATAATCAAGTTGATGTGAATTTCCAGCACTTTCATGAAATCTTTTTATATAAATTTGTAGCATAAATATTTAGTCGGCAAACTAGTTTCACTGATGTTCTATGATCTTGTTCCCTTTCAAATAATTTGTATATTCTGTAAGTGAATGATTATGTTTTCGTTTTGAGGGACTGGTCAATGACTAAATGAGGAGTATCATAAAGACTGAATCAGGTTATGTAGAACTTCCTATCTGAGTCCTGTGATCTTGTTTGCATTTAAGTTTTCTTCACTTAAAAATATAATTAAGTCAGCATCTAAAACTTACAAAAAACAACTCTCCATTCAAAATTTTTGTGAAAAGTCACCATGTAAAATTCTGCTCTTACTTGTCTGACTTCCTTCTTTATTATTTCCATGAGGAGAGGAACTAAGGATGAAAAGTCAGATTTAACAATGTATGCCATTCATCAAAGTATCTTGAGATGATCTAGGTTTCATTACTGATTTACAACTGAAAAGTATAAGAATTTAGGAACTTTTATCACTGATAACTGGAATTTAGGTTGATTAGCTTTTCATCATTTCCCACTTGAGTGTACCATTGACATTTCAAAATTGAAACCTCAAAAGATTAACATTTTCAAAATGACAACTAGGATTAAAATCAAACTAAAGAGTTTATGTTAAAATCACACTTATAATTAACAAATGCATATTTAGAGTATATCTGCAAATGAAAAATATCACTCTAAACAGATGAACAGACTCCAACAAAATTCAAACAAATATCCAACAACTTGTTTTTCAAATAAACCAAGATATCTGAAAGGTTAAAAAAAAAAAAAATAAAGCTATGAAAAAAATTCAACAGTATATTAAAGTATTTGATACACTGATTACCTCACAAAAAAAAATTCCAAAATCACATTTAATATGATCAAAAACGTTTTTCCTAACACCCACTGAATTCATTTTTGATCACTTGCTCCATGAAAATTTCACAAGAAATTATTAACTAAACCATTTCAAACTCTTAAGTGAAAGTGATAAATTTAAAATACAATTATCCAACAAAAGCACTAAGCAAATTTAGTAGCAGTCAACTATTATGAGTTAAATATGTAGTATTTTATTGGAGGCTCAATTTCTGGGGGATGATCATTTGTTATATATATATATATATATATACGACATCTGTTTGAAACTATTTTTTTCTGTAGACACAGAATAAATCATCTGTAATTGCTTCCAAGACTAAATAAGAGATTTTCCCATCCTTTGGAAATAAATAAAAAAAAACCACTTAATTATGATGTACAAATAAAAGACAAGATGCATTTATCATACTGTTTCCCAAAGATACACATCAATGGTAGAGTACTTGTTTCTTATTGGAAACTCTATGAATATAACCAACCATGTCAAATTTAGAGAGAGATCCAACAAATATCTGTTATCAGAAAATGCTTCTTTAGAATTGTATCAATTCTGCATCTGTACAATTCAAATAGTGCCAAGTATCATTTCTTTTACCTTTACAAAGTTTCTATCTTTCCCCCAAACAAATTTAAGAGACATGAAGAAATCTATTCACTATTCATTTCTGACTCATACCACTTTCTTCTTAATTTCAGTTGTTCTTCATCACAACTATGCAGACTGGCAATGAATAAGCTCTCAATTCTTCATTTCTAACTCACACTGATTGCTAACAGCCAATCCAAGTACTTTCAATAAAACACAAATGAAATTGGGATGAAAGATGTACTCCTTCATCTGATAATAAAATTGAAGAAAGCTAATGTTTAACATTTCTATATCAGCTAATCATCCATATTTTTCAATGATAACAAGTCACAAATTTGTTCCTTGTTACTGTTTACAAACAAGACATTTTCCTGACATCCCTATATTAAACCAACAAGCAGCAAACAGAAACTATCTTTATATTTTGTCAATAAAATGGTTAAACATTATTTGAGTATATCATGCTGAATCAAATGACATTTGAAAAGTAAACAAGTAATGGTTTCACTCCAAGAGCAACCAATTTCAGTAATTATTTACTAACTTAGTATGATACATGGCTACAATAGTAGCAGAACTCAATAAGAATTGTACTCACTACACTAACAATGGTGAACAAGTCTTAGTATAGGGTAACCAAATAAAATTTGTTCTTTTCAATAAATAATGATAAAAAACGTGCTTTATTTTCAACATTATATTTCTTAAACAATATTTACTGTTTCGATTCACTATCTTGTCATCTTTCAGCCAACTTCATCATTCCATCCTCACAAAACTTTTTTTTAAATTTTTCTTAGCAAAAAACTACCCACTATTCACTGACTTTTGCAATCTTCCAGGGAAATTAAATGTCTTTAAGAGAATTCTGCAAAGACCAGATTAAATGTTAATTCAAAAGTGCAGTATCTGGTGAATAGAGTGAAGGAGTCAAAACGTCTCAGCCAAAATAACAATCTTTGCCAAGTCACCAAAGAAACATGCAGTCTGATGGAATATTATGCCTTTACTCTAAACTATGGATGCATCTTTCAACTGATGCCTTGTATTAGTTAGATTGAGAGTAGAACTTGTTTGAATCAATCATTTGGTTCTCCAAAAGGAGATCAGAGTAGTAGACTCCTTTTCCCAATTCACCAAAATACATATCATAATCATCATCTTTGGACAAAGACTGGATTTTGGTAGTTATTTGTGGTTCATTTTATTTGCCACCATAAACATTATGAAGTTTTCAGTTGTCACAATTTGTTAAAAAAAAAAAAAAAATTAAACATGGTCTAGTAGATTTTATTTTCTAATTACATGGAAGCCACACATCAAAACAATATAACCAAAATGATGCAAATGTTGTTCAACACTTAAATTGAATATTTAGTGTAAGCTATCTTCCATACAACATTAATTATTCTTGTAGGTCTTCATTTGATTGCTATCAATCACAACTGGCTTACTCAACCAAGGATCATTATGCAGTAAGAAGTCTTCAACAGGAAATTTTGCAAACCACTTATGACATGTTCAACTACTAAGTTTCCCTCTCTTCAGAATTTAGAGCAATCATGACTCTCCACAGCTTCCTTTTTTAATATCTATATACTGTGCATTGTTATGATTGTCTTTGGGAAAGATGACAGAGTGATGTCCCGTTACCTTCTTTATAAATTGCACCTCTCTCTAATGTTAGAATAAACAAAAATTGTACCAAAAATTGTTTTTTTTAACTTTCACAATACAACCAAAAGCAATCTTTTTGAATGACATTAAAATTAAATGTTCTTAAAGTGATCTGATAACAAAACAGAACTTTTTAAACTTCTCAATTTTATTAAGGCCTCTCACATGCACGCACACACACACAGTGAGATAATTGAGTATAAATTATAATATAAACTAAAAGGAAGATATTCAATACAAAAAAAAATTTTTTTTTTTTTTTTTAAATATGTACACATGTTCAACTTTGAAAAATAAAAATAGTTATTCAATAAAACAATCCTTTGTATTGAGAATGGATTTAATGCAATCTGGATCAGGTGGCTCAATCATGTTTGGCCATCAAATCCACAAGGGCCACTTTCAATAAGTCCTTGGCACTGTAGTGTCATTGATTGGTATCCCCCTCAACACAAAAAAAAAAAAATATAGTAATTCCAGAGTTTGAAATAAAAAGAGCAAGGAAAGCACATGTTGGGGTGTCATAATTGTGAAAATCCTCAGCCAGCCAATCCCGTGTCATGTAGGAGAAAACGAGAGTCCTGCTGGAATATGTACACCCTTCCTGATGTCAGACTCTCAAATCCAGTCTTTAACTACTGTGTAGAGCACCACCTTAATGTAAGTTATAAAATTCACCCTGAGGCTCTGTATGGCCTTTATTGGTTACAACTCCAGGATCATCACAAACCAGAATGCTGCATGCCTGACAGCCACTTATAATTCCTTCTCTTCACCTTCTGGTTCTCATCAAAGTTCTTGACATTTGGAAAAAAAATGAGCAAAACAGAGCATACTGGGCACCTCTACTGCTTGAACTTGTTCAGCCCTCACTTTGATCAAATCACAATTCTTCCAGGTCTTTTTGAACATGAACTGCTTTTTCTTCATCACTACATGTCTGACTCTTGTCCTGCTCAGTGATATCCCTCAACTTCCTGAGGTGGTGGTTGATGACATCCTGGATGAACTGTGCCAACCTTATATCTGATCTCTGTAAAAGTTTCTTTTACTTGATTATGAATGACATGTCAGAGGCCTCCAAGACCATCTCTAAATTGCTGTGATAGGCAGCTGATAGCAGGAGCATGGAATGACTTTTCAATTTATATCTCAGATTGGAAGTTGCCATGTTAAACATCCCAAAGAGAAGTAAGAAGGTTAAAAGCTCACAAATATCTGATGCACTTACACTCTCATTTATAATATAGACAAGCATGATTCACTCAGTCATTGTAAATCTCAAGAAAAAAGATTTCTCTGCTGACTGATCACGATAAGTTTGGCCACAAAGATGCTATTAATATTTCAAGTGCATAACATAATACTTGATTAGTGTAGTAAAACATTCTTCAGTTTAACCATAGTAATTGAAAATTGATTTTTTTTATAGTTACCAATGTACCCAATTAGCCACACTAATCAAGAGATTCCTGTATTGTTTTTCTCAAATTAACATCAGAAAAAAAATTTAACGATTTAAATGGTTTTCACTTTTTTGTCAAAAATGTCAATGTTATTCACTCTTCATAAAACAAGATGGTACATATGAGAAACATCTAGAATAATTTGATCACACTCAGACTTTTCTTGGTCAGAATATTCAAGATTTCTGCAGAAGAAAGAAAATCACTATATTTGAAGATTTCCCCCTACTCAAAGCTTAAAATTCATCATGCAATTTTTATGCTTATATCTTAAATTTATGAGGGGGTGCTGAAAAGTGCCTGACACTTCCCAAAATCTGACCAAATGACAAAAGCTTTTTTAGAATCCATTCATAATAACCAAGAGCTTGTATAAATTGAAGTGACAATTATTTAACCAACTTGCAGGGCTTACATGTTTAATACAAAACTGGATTGTATTGAAGAGTTGGAAATGAATCTTTATTCTGGAGATAATACAATAAAAAGGATTAAATAAGTTCTGCATCCATCTAAGACATTCACATTAATATATCACAAGATCACTATTAACATCGCTTGGGAGAGATTCCTATTTAAAGAACAAAGTTACTAACAAATGTACTTATTCAATGTTAATATCTGCTGAAAAGAATGACATGATCACTTTGCACATCTTAAATTGATCTCAGAAAGTATGTAGCGTAATTAATCATTAAATCAATTTTTTCTAGTAGTAGGCATATATGCACAGCAGAGCAGCCAATATGACATGCTAGAGCTGGTCAAATTAACAAAGCAAATTCAATGATTCCCCAAAATAACCATAGTGATTTTTTGAAACTGGAAACTAATTAATAAAAAATTAATTAGGATTTTTCAGGAAATAATAAAAGTGGAAAATACAGCATTCAATATTCTATCAAGTATTACTTTAAAACTAACAAAATCTGTAGTTAGCTGATTGGGGAAAGTAACTAAGGGTTAAATAACAGAGCAGACTGAGCTCTTTAACCATGGATGACAACCCACCCAGAAGAAGAAGAAAAACTAAATTCAAAACCATGGAGAAGGCAATGAGAAAAATCAGTATATTTTCCTCATGAATAATCCTGGTGACACACCTTTTACAGATAATATAAAATAACTGTGGAGTGGATGTTTAAACACTGAATGGACATGACACTTCAAGAAAAGGATTTATATAATCAGATGCTTATAATTTACAGCCCTAGTGGCAAACATCAACTACTACCACATAATAATTCTACTAAAATCAGAATAAAATACACAAGTTATCAACTTAGCAGTTTTTAATGATCATTATAAAAATTCAACAAAAACAAAAATTATAAAACCTGTTTAATATTTTAATCTCTGAAATTCTGTTAATATCCGATTTTTTTTATATGCCTCTAATTTACATACAATGAAAGCTTGTGCCTATTCATATGCAGTGATTTTATTTATTTATTATTACTTAGCAGCTGATATGTTCTTATTTAGATTTAACTGCAGCGAAACTGAACCAGTATTATAACTGCAAGACACTTCTGTACTTTAATATTATTCAAGTTTGAATCTTGAAAGAACCTGGTATTAAATTAACTACTGCATAGGCAGAAAATCCCATACAAAAATGTTGACATTTATATAAACATCTTAGAGTATCAGGAAGAATATATAAATTCTATGAGCACAATAAATTTCATCTACAGTTTGCTAGGTATCTGATATTGTAAATGTAAACATCATGTTATATGTTTAAATGGTTCATTGAAATGGGAAAGATGGATAAACCTTTAAAACTTTTGGGTTGAGTATTTTTTTTTTAGTCTACAAGTTTAATATAGCTGTTTTTGTAATCAGCTGGCCTTGACAAAAATCATTTTCACGGAAATATGATTCAAAATCCTTAACACATCACAATGCAAAACGAGAATTATTTTAAATTTATCATATACAGAAATACTTTTAAATACTTTGATATCAATTTTGATTTTTTTTTTTTTACAATTTTACTTTAATTGAAAGTTGCAAAAAAATTCTATTTTACACACACAAATATTTTACTATTAAACAAATGCTAAAAATAGATAGTTTTAGAACTTAAGGTTTTCAGTCACTTCCAACAACATGTAAGCTAGAATACAACAGCAGATTTTTAATGAAAAGTAAATAAATTTCACCTACACATACAGAAAAATGATTTTAATAGATATCAATAACTTTCAAGTCATATTTGATATACAAGATTTTTCATGAAGTGAAAATGTTATCAGTGAAATACAAATTATTGCTACAATTTTAACAATAAACACTTCTACTCATATTTTCATGAAAGTGAAAATGTAAAAAAAAAATAAAAATAAAAATAAATTCATTCATATAGGCATTTCTAACATGCTTTAAAATACTTTTAAAAAGAACATTAACTCCTTTAATTAAGATTTTAAAAAACAAAACTAGAACTTTTTAATTTAAAATTTCAGAATATTCAGTGAGAAAATGCATTATTTATATAATTTGGTTAATTCTACATGAGATATAAGTTTACTAATTGTTCACCCAATACAAAAACCACAAAAGGGATACTGAATAAGGTTGTTGCATGAACACAAGGAAGAGGAGGTAAGAAGTACAGCTTATAAGGATATGTATAATAGATAACAGTTGACCCTAAACTTGACTTGAAGAGGTTAAGATTGTAGCAGTCAGGACCGTATCCTATCAGGAGAGTATTGCACAAAGTAGCAGATCCTGGGAAGAAGCTGTCCAAATGGAACTTCCTTCTTACTAATGGAATATAAAAGGAATGAGGATTATTTATGTATGTAACATAGTGGGTCTTAAATGTAAAGGTCTGAACTGGTGGCACTAAAGAATGTAGTTTGTCAGAATGTGTCATGGAAATAGTGATAGGCTTATGATATTTGGTTTGTTAAAAAGGAATTGTAGATTGGAAAATATTTCATAACACACAAGGCCACTTGGACACTTACAAACTATCAAGGCTGAAAAGTGATGACTGGGCAGCTCCAGCCCAGATATAGCAGCAATAATCCATTTGGGTCATTCCAACCAACTTCAACAGTAGTATAGAATTGATATCTTCAAATATTTTTCAGATTTTCACCATTTGTTTACTTATATGAGAAAGGTATTTCCTAGAAATTTCAGCTTCATAGCTCCATCTGTTCTCATTTTATGGCTGCTCAAAGTTTTACTTGTCCACAAATCTCCAGTTATTGATTTTGTTCCATTTTCAGATAACATTTGTTGCTAGTTTTAGTAAAGTTATTTCTCAATAGTAGACCAAGAGTTTAAAAAATAATGGGAGTCAGTGGTTTTGTTACATTAGGCTAAAAAATATTACAAGTTGGAAAACTAACAAAAAAATTTGCCTCAAGGATGTCATTTGAGGTTTATCCAATGTTTAGGCACCTCTCAATCAGTAGCAAATTAAGGTAAGTGTCTCACATTTTCCAAAGTTAAAGTTATCAAAGCATTGCAATTCAGCTGTTTCAAGAAGGGTTTTCCTGGTCTTAAGAGGGGTCTAAAAAGAGAAACTGAAAAATTGCAATTTTATGTTTTTTTCTCCTGAATTTTAAACATAACATAACATGGTACAATTAGCTTGATACCATTTAATACTATTTTGAAAGTACACCTGGAGATGTACCAAAAAAGTAAACTTCAAATCTTGAAAAACCCTGGAAAAAGTTTAGCCCTCATGAAAATCAGGCTAATTCAAATGTTTCTAAATTTTCAATAATTCAGGGTCCCAGAAATCCATTAGAAATTTTTTTCACACCTAATTGCCCTTTAAGATTTATGCTTCAACTCTGCTCAAAAGGTTGAGTGATAGGCAAATAGACCTCTCTTTGATTATGACATTGTTACCAATTCAGGAGTTAAAATACACAATCCACCACAAGTAATACTCATGACTTGTTGCATAGGCTAAATCACATTTCAAAATATTCAATGCTGATACTTTATCAACTAATTTGAATTCATTTTCCTTGGACTAAATGAAGCAAAATAAAAACAAATGAATTAATGAGAGACTGAAAAAAATTAGGAAATTTCCATAAAATAAATCCCATCAAACTTATTAGGCACATTTCATTTTCTTGCAGCCTACATATGATATTGACAATGGCTCCCAGATGAATTAGAACCCTCTGTAGCTAATGATCACACGGTTAGAAGTCATGTATTGATTCATGGTTTGAAAACATATAGTAAAAGCTTATGAATTGAATCTAGGACTCCTTATTACTATTGTACAACATCAACTATCTGATACTGAACCAAGCTTCTGGTCAAGTCAATACTAACAGCCAAATCGTGAACAAAGAATGACAAACAAAGTTATTCAAAGAAAAACTGATAAAGAGAGTAAAATATTATGAATATTCTTAAGCAAGTCATAATAACTTTTGCACTCATGTTATATCATCAGACTGACTGTAAACAATAGAAATGACCAATGGTGCCAGCCAACAGAGGATCAACTTTTGTAATGATGCCCTTACCAGAATCTAGCAGATATTATTATGACTTGGCTAAAAAAACTGGGCAGCAGAACCTTTTAAATAAAGAAATTTCACATCACACTGCTTACTTTGTTGTAACATCATTAATCTTTTGCTTTCCAAGGCTTGTAGCTCTATCAATTTTCTGTCTTCATTGGTGAACATTCAAATAACTGAAGAGATTTGATTGTTGTATCAGTGGTGGATTGAAACAATTGTTCATCTGCATAGATTGTCTCCTCATCAATTTCTAGTTTCATTGCTTAAAATAAACAACTTTACAATTTCTGCAGATTTTCTGTCCTGGCAGAAGGTCATAGTTCAGCAAGGACAGCTGTATATAATCTTCTAATGTCACCTCATAGAAATTTAGTCTTCACTATTGACTTGTGAATGACTACTGCATCTACATATCTAAAACTTAAGAATACTCTGGAATAAATTGAGTCTTGTGCTGTATGCAAATATCAACAACATTCTCAATTTTTGTTCTTATTTTAAAAAGTTCAATTTCTTGAATTAGAATATGAACATTAATTTTCTCTCACCCAGCACGACAATTTGATCTCAATATCTTTCCAACTGAGCAACAAAACAAATCTTCCATTTTGTACTGAAATGATAAAGATTATTAATAAAAATGTAATTGTACTTCATATAAGAGAAATTCACTCAAACTAAACATTTGACATATCAGTCTATAGAATTTTAATTTCTTTGCAATGCAATAGTTTCACTTATTCTTTCAATACAATGTTTTCTGCAACCAATTCTTCCCTCCATTATTTCAACTATCTTCCTTAAACAATTATTGGGTTTCCTAAAAACTAATGGTTTTTAATTATGGTTTCTAGTTTCTTTACTCTATTTTTTGCAACAAAACATTCTCTTTTATCATAGGAAAATGAAAGAAGCGTAAAATTTGATGTGATTTATTTAAGAGATTTCCTAGTGAGGTCTTTTTTTTATTCATTTGATCGTATTTTAATTGATTCTTCCCTGAGAAAAATAAATTCAAACTGGTTAATAATGTATCAGCATCAAATCATTTTGAAATAGCATTTAACCCATACAATATGTCACAAATTTTATTTGGAGGATTTTTTGTGTGTTTTTACCACCTGAATTGATAACACCATCATGATCAAAGACAGGAAGGCTGAACTTTTTTCTCAGAGTTTATTTCAATATTTGAATTTTGCTTTTTTGGTACACCTCCAGGTGCACATTCAGAATATATATAGTTTTAACTGGTTTCAATCTTATTGTAGCATGTTATTCAGGTTTAAATTTTGGAAAAAACTTGACCTTTGAAGTTTTTCAGTTTCTCCCATTGAAGACCAAAAAAAAAAAAAAACTTCTTACAACAGCTGAATCATAATTCTTCAATATCTATAATTTATTTCAACTTTAGAAAAAGGGGAGACACCTACCTTGCTTTGGTACAGTTTGAGAGGAACCTAAACATAGAATAAACATCACTGGGGGTGAATTTTCACAATTTTCTTTAGATTTTTTTTTTTAGACTCATGCTGTTTTTAAAACTACTCCTAGTCTATTATTGGGAAATGACTTTGCGAAGACTAGCATTAAAGTTTATCTGAAAATAGTGAGTCTTTAAAAATCAAAACCATAAAACAGCAATAAATTAAGAACAGATGATGCTATGAAGCTGAAATTTACAGGAAATACATTTCTCATAAAGGTAAACAAATGGTGAAATTTTTAAAAAAAATACATCGATTCCAGACCCCTGTTTTGTCTGATATGATTCTTGTAAAGAATTTACATTACATGAAAAACTAGAGAATAATCATTTTTCAATCTAACATTCAATTTATTAAATTGTTCAACATGAAATTGACAATTTTAATTATGTATTTGGGCATTTTTTTAACAATGTATTTTAAATTATATTCAATCATGTTATACATTAAGTAGTTTTTTGGGGGGGTCTTTTTTTTTACATATACATTCTCCAGGTAAAAATAAGTTCTCCAGTTTATGAATTTTGTATTTTTATACATACAAGTTTAAGCTGGGTCATAATGCTATAAGAAATATAAATTCTGCATTTGGGGTCTAATGCTGCTAGTGAATAAAAAGAAAGAATTTTGTTTCAAATGTTTGAAAGTGAAGTTGAGAGAAATTAATCTAGACTATCAGTGAATACAGATTTTGTCTGATTTCATTAAGCAAGTGAATGTTTTCTCAATAAAATTGGTATTAACTAATTGATGTTTGTTAAATTTTCAGACTATACTTACATTTATATGATAGCATGTGAATTTCAACTGATGATCTGTTTTTGTTAGAAAAATTTACAATAACTTATTTGGCGGAGTAATACTTGATTATGCGACTCAAGAGTTGTTCATCATATTGGAAATAAATATATACAGTGTGCAGTGGATAAATTGTAACCATTTTATATTTTTAATTTCATGTATGCACATTGTTTTTTGGGGGTTTTTTGCCAACTGCACAGTATAGTAGGAGCACCGTCTGTGAGAAAAACCACCAGGACACAATTCACTCTGCCAGAAATTTAGAGATGACATGCTGTACTGTATGGTATTCGCACTGAAAGCTCCAATACAAACATTTCAGAGTGTTTGGGTGTCAATCTGAGGACAGGGCAGAGTATTCAGAAAAAGTTGAATTAGATTAACAGTGTTTATGAAGGTACAGCAACTCTCAAAACTCATTCATTGTTTTGATAAAAGAATTCCCACATTTGTTGGTGAGGGACTCAAAACAACTCGGAGGCCTACATGAAGTGCCTAGAAGAGGTAATGCTGCCTTGCGTCAAGAAGGTGGCTGCTGGAAGACCCTATATCTGGCAACAGGACTCTGGACCATGCCACACAAGTAAGAGAACCTAGTCATGGCTGTCAGACAATTTCTGCAACCACATCATACCTTACATCTGGTCACCCAACTCCCCAGACTGCAACCACCTTGATTATTATGTGTGGGGCACAGTTGAGCGAGAGACCAACAAAACTCTTTGTAACACCAAAGATGAACTGAAGGCAAGGATTATGGCAGCATTCACCAGCTTAAGCAAGGAGATCATCCAGAAGATTTGCAGTTGTCTAGAGGCTGTGGCAGAAGCCAATGGTGATTTTATTTAAAAAATTTACTCTTTAGCATTTCAAGATGTTTTTTGTTAAAATGTTATTTTGGTTAAAATGAGATGTCAGTGTTAGATTCATTTTTGCATAATTTAGACGACAATTTATCCATCGTACTTTGTATAATGCAGGTATGGCAATTATTTAATTTCAGAGATGTAAAGTCTACCATAGGTGGTAAGAAAGATATAATCTCAAAAGAGAAACAAGTTACTGATATATTACCAATATTTAAATATTCAAAGGAAAAAAAAAAAATCAACTATTCTCATCAAAATAGCTGCTGTTTATATCAGATTTTCATAATACAGAAAAGTTAGTTACATTCCATCATCACAGATATAACCCCTAACTAACACTAATGTGGATGAACGGAGGTCCTCTCGGGGAAGCACCATGCCTTGAAAGACTGTTGGGCTTCAAAACTCACACCTGACCTCAAGCGGAATTCATACATACAATCCATTGCTAGGATGCAGGCAATGGTTACCTGACCCCTCCTGCTATCCTCTACAAGAGCCAAATCAGTCCGAAAATGGAGTACTGCAGTCATATTTGTACAGGAGCTGCTCAGACCTCCCTCTCCAGCCTTGATAGAGTTTGAAAGCATCTCCAAGCTATTGTAGGTGATGAACTATTAACCCTTTAACCTCTCTCCCACAGGTGGGGTGTGGCAAGCATCTCACTGCTCTACCACTACTTCCACAGAAAGTGTTTGGACAAACTACATTCCCTGATCCCCACTGGGGCAAACCTTCACAGCTAGAACCCGACATACCACTTACATAGCAGCAAACAACCCACACATTCCCTCCATATTCCATCAGTGAGAAGTAAGTTTCACTCGAGAAGCCTCTTCCCACAAACCATTGCCCTGTGGAACCAACTCCAAACAAGATGTTTCCCCCAATAACTACAATCTTAACCTGTTCAAGGATAGGGTTAACCATTATCCTCCACTCCTATACAGACAAATGGCCTCCAAACATAACCCTCTACCTCAAGTGGGCCCCCAGGCCTTGTAAAGGGGTGAACCTCATTGTTAAAAAAATAAAAATACAGCTTGACTTGTTTACTAATAAAATACTAAATAGAATTTTATAATTTTTACAATACAAAATTGTAAATTGAAAGCATGATAAAAGGAATTTTGAAGATAACTGAACAGAAAAATAACATCAGCAAGAACAAGGTAATCATGAAAAGATATGAAAAATTAAAAGCAGCAGCAATCTTGGACGAAGTTGGTATTAAAAAACCTAAACAAAGAAAAAAGATGTAGAATATTAAGAACATTAGCTATAAACATAATAAAAGCAACCAAACTAAAACATCTAGAAAGAGAAATATCAAGTTGAGCAAAGAGTAGTACATGAAAAACTGATTTCCCGACAGTAATTTTAATGATGAATATTTGATGGACTTGATGATTGAGCTAAAAGTTGGGTCCTTAGTGAACAAACACAGTGGAAAAGTTGAGTAATCTTTTGAGCCTTCAAAGTTAATGATAGTGTCAAAATAAGTTTTTGGACAAGTCATTTATTGATTGGCGCAGGTCACAATCAACAAGCTAAAAAGAGTATATGCAAAAGAATCCAACTTCACATTCTGCAAAGCTGGCTTGCTCACATTGCCAAGGAAGATTTCATAAACACCAAATTAATAAAACTCCTTAATATAGAATATTTTTCCAGCATCTCTAACAAACAAGATCTTCAAGATAAAGCTGAAAAAGCCTTGAATGAAGATACATAGATATTTAGTGGAAATTTTAAATTTCATGTATTTCATCAATTTTGTTTAAATGCCTTACTAAGTCCCTGGCAAACAACCTGATACAAAGGAACAAAGCTAATATGAATTGAAGTCATCTCAAAGTTTAAAAAATGATCGGGTAACAGATTTTATTATTCCAAATGGCTAAATTTTTAATTTATATTTAATTATACCTCTGTAAAACTTTTAATTTAAGATTCCAAGTTGATTTCTGTAATCAAGAAAATCAGAAGTAATGCCTAAGTAGTTTCAATAGAAAAACTAAATGTGACAAGGTAATCTACAATAATAATCGGAATTAGAAAGCCATCACCGTAATAAACAAAACTATTCTTTCTTTATATAAAAAAATGAATGAATATTCCTACCCATTTCAAAAATATTACCAATTCAGAAGTTTATTTAAAGAAAAAAATCAACTGTTCTCATAGAAATAGCTTTTTAATTAAAACTGCTGTTTATATCCGATTTTCATAATACAGCTGACTTGTTTAAGTTTACTAAAAAAATACTAAATAATTTTATGACAATTTTTACAACTTAAAATCGTAAATAAAGTCATAAATTATTTTAATTTATAAACTCTAACTAAACATACAGAATAAACACTAACGAAAAAGTAAGCATATCTTTCTTACGCATTCTAAATAAGTTTAATAAAGAATATAAAATTTAAAATATCTTGTTTTTTTAACTGATTTTTTTTTTAAACTATCCAGTGCAAATAGATTTTTCTAATTGAAAGAGCTACTGATTCAATTATGATACCGGTTAATGATAATTTGAAACGAAATATGTGGGTGAATATAAGGAGAAATATCTAAAGAGAATTAACTCATCGTACCATTAAAGTCAAATTTTCTTTGTGCTATATTTCTTAGAAGAAAAAAAAGAACACCATTGAAGAGCAAACAAAATCTCGTATCAGCTGTGATTGAAATAAGTTTACGTAGCACCAAATGAAAATGATCAAGGTTGATTTATTTGTTGATGAATACTACAAAATATTTAAAAAAATGAATAGATTTTGTAAAAAGCAGAAAAAAAAACAAACGTGGAACAAAGCAAACTAGTTTTTTGTTCTTTAAATAAAGAAATAACAAACAACCAAACATACATATTGATTGCACTGTAAGAGAAAAGGTTTTAAACGCCAATAAAATTCCATTTTACACCAGATTTAAAATTATATGTAAGTACAAAACTAAGTATATTAATTTTTTTTTAAAAATCTCTCTAGGCTTAAATTTAACTAGAAACTAAAAAATATATTTTTATGTTTTTCCAAAATCAGTTACTACAATATTCCAAGGCACATCGAACTGATATATATATACACACACACACGAAAGTGATACTAAAATAAAATAAAAAACACTTAATTTTAATTTCACATTGATCGATTGTTTTAGTCGACTACACTGTTTTAGTGTATAGTTCATCCATCAACCAATTCTAAGCCATATCAAATATTACTTGTCAAGTAACAAATAAACTTAGCACCAATAATTTTTTATGAATTTTGTTTATATATCAAAATCATAAGTTTAAAAAAAAGTTACGATTTTTTTTGAAGTCAGAAAGAGGATTCGTTTCTTTTCCTATGAAAACCAAAGAGGAAAAAAATTAAAGATGTATTAATTTTTTTTAAGTGAAAACGATTATTAACGAACTTTCCTCTCAATAAAAACTAAAGGAAATGAATTCAAACATTTGTTTTCTGAGAATTCAAAAGAAAAAATACTTGTCGGTTTTCTTTGTTTAAACAAAAACATTCAGTTTCTAACAATCCAAAGAAAAAACAAATATTATCGTTAAAAACTATCATTGTATATTTTCAGATATACACATTTAAAGCAACTTTAGTACCTAAAATTTTTTTTAAAAAAAAAAAAAAAAAAAAAAAATAATTATCTAGCAAGTTAAAAAAAAATGAGAAGGTTTGATTCTGTAAACTTTGTTTTCATGAAGCATTTGGTATTTTGCTTTGTAATCAGTGCAATCAAAAACATTAGTACATAGATGAAAATAAAATATGAATTTTTACACTATTTATAAAAGATTTAATTTTATATATTACCCCCAAAAATAGTTAACGGTACATTCTTAAACTTTTTCGAAGGTAAAAAAAATATATATATAAAAGACGTTAAAAAAGGATATCTGTTGAATTGCGCAATTAGAGGAAAAAAATATCTGTCAATATAGGTACTCTAAGTGAATTACTATTTTCTTCTAAGTAAGGAAACAGTGTTGTAGACATGCAGAAAAAAAAGCGATTTTACAAACATAAACAACAAATCTCTCAAATAAAATCAACACATTTAAAGCAAAAACGAGAAAAACCACAAAAAGCGGCCATATTTCGAAACACGAGTTTCAGTTTTAAAATATCAATTCGACCAAACTCGAAAGTCTAAAATAAATAAAACTGATATCAACTTCTACATTCATCTAGCATTTTTACAAACATTCCTCCAAAGAGATGCACAATTTTCAGAAAGAGAGTAAAGTACGTTCAAAAGAGAAGATATCTACCTAACGAAATATATTTCAAATTATGGGGGTTTTGTTTCACAATTCTCTATCCAATAAAAAAATCTGATCCCTCACTTTTCTATCATTTAAAATACATCTTCTAAATATCTTTTATTTTAAGTTAAATACCTACATTTCATACTAATACCCACCACCCTAAACACCTTAGTCCGTTACTAATAAACATGCTTTTTGAATTACGATAAAGGAGATTCGTAGTAAATTCTATGCATAAAATAAATCTTTGATCTACGGTGGTCCTAAACTGGGGGATCAATTTAAAATAAAAATCTATTATAAATCGATCCCCAACTTTACGGCAGTTATGAAAAATCTATCGTTTATCCGTTAAAAAGATAGCTAAGAAATAGTTCGCTTAAATAATCAAATTCCTAAACCAATTTACATTCATCGGAAATTATTTAGTATTTAAAAACAAATTAAGATAATTTACATATTAAAAACATTTTTAACCTTTAAACTCATGTCTTTTTGCTTTCGACATTTAAAGACTTAAATGCTCTCTTAACACATTATTTTGAATGGATGAAGTCGAGTGGAGCACAACAAAAACGAACAAAAAGATGTGTATATATGGGTAACGAAGAGGTTGTTTAGATTTTTTTAAGGGAAAGGGATATCTGTTTTGTATTTTTAAGAAATTCACCTGCACTGGTTCTTGTACAAGCATCGTGTCTTTAAGTGTCAACTACGTCCGCCATAAACACAGTCTACATTCAAACGCCCCATTTCGTTATAAGTCCGTACGCCATTGGGGTACGCCTCGTTTTCAAATAGACGTCACGTGATTAGGTTTGTGAGGAGCATCACCAAAAACAAAAATCCGGTCCTGAACCGAAATACACAGATGAGGCAAGAAAAAAATATTTCTTGACATGCAATGACACATGAATCACTTCTGTATCAGTCATTGTACATTCGTTTCATCACTATCCTTTTATGATGGGATTATTTCGTTCATCTTTTCTTTACACCAAGAAAAAAAAAACAATTGTCATTTTGATTACTACAATGTTTACTTTTTTCATTTGTCTATTTTCAATATGTGTTGATTATTTTTATCAATGTATAACTGTGGTATTTTGGTGAGCTTGTGGTATTCTGGTATTAGAAACTGAATAGATAGTATATAATATGAAATACAAACAAGTATAAAATTAGTTTTTCATTCTCTATTTTAATGGTTACATCACATTAAATAAATAACATTGTCATTTTTGACACATTTCAGTTTGTAAAATAAGATTCTAAAATATTAGACCAAGTATATTAACAGAATAAGTGAGTTTACTAAATTCAGTTGCATCCAAAGTTTTAAATTAAAAAGCACACAAATTTCATGTTCATATTTCACAGATATTTTTCTAATAGAATAGCAAGAAATAAATACAAAAAATATAATAGAAACATAGTTATATCCAAAAATTTCACAGTTTTCCTATTTTACTTTTCTGATGAATCATAATTTTCAAGTTAATAATTGAATAAGCTGTTTGTGAGTTCCACAACTGTAAAATACATGTGGAAAATCCCCTATTGCATTGTTAAATGTTTGTGTTTAACAACTTTAATGAAATATTGCAATAACAACCACACATATGAATGCAGGTCATTATTTAAAGAAGTAAGAGGGTACAAATGAAAAGATTAAAAATTGACAACTATTTTCATTTCACTGAAGCAGAGGAGAAATGCATGAGAGCATTATCACCTTCTCTATTTTCCCTTTTTTCATTATTTTTTCTTTCTCCCTTTCTTTCTTTCTTTCTTTCTTTCTTTTTTCCAAAACCTAATCTTCTTGGCATGGGTAAATCAACTGTTCATTTTATCTCCAAAGTTCCATGCCACTATACACTCTTCAGGCAGTTTCTAAAACCAAACCACATCTATGATATATCTTTTTCTTCCACTTTCCCTCACAGTCAAAACTGAAAGGTTCATTATTTATCTAAGGTAATAGCAGGGTGTAATGCACATGCTAAATAACTTATGGAGGAACAAGCAGAATTATATGATGATGATAATGATCTGATTTCTGTTCACAGATATGTTCATTTGTTGTTACACAGCAAAAACAACACATCATAGCAAGACATTTGGGAAGGAAATACCAGCAGAAACTTAATGACTAACTTAATGAATAAAACAATTTCCAGCTCAATTTGCAACTTAAAAAATACCAACAGTGTGGGTTTTGTATTCACTCTTAACTTGATAATCATGATCCAATTTTTTTATATTTGTTATAAAGAAAGCAGATAAAGTGCAAATTCAAAAATTTCTTATTCCATAAATCCTTAAGGTGATTTACAAAAATTGTTTCCTTTTTTTTAGTTCAGTTTCTTTTAAAGAAGACAGGTTTTTGTACAACAGGGAATATATGAGACAAAAAGATTTCTTAATGACTCCTCTTACTATTTTTTTTAATCATTTCACCTTAAGCAAGGCAATAATGCCACTAAGACACAAGGGAAGACTTCAGTGAGGAGAAAGAACAATAAAAAAAAAAAAGAAAAAGGTTCAGGAAGAGAGAATATGGTGATTGACATTGCACTTAAATTTTTGAAGATTTTAGTTGCCAGGGAAACTGCCTGAAGAGTGTATAGTGGCATGGAACTTTGGAGATAAAATGAACAGTTGATTTACCCACGCCAAGAAGATTAATCGAGGATGATAAAGATGAGGAAACACACAGGTAATTTTAACAAAACAAGATAAGAAATTTATTTACAAATTTACACGCTTGAAGCTCGTTTCAGGAAAGTAAATCAGAAATTTTCAAAGTCCATAATTTTAACAAATAGTCATGAAGAGGAAATGTTCATACAACAGATTAAATGATCTGACACAAAATAATATTAAAAAATGTTTAAAACAAAGGTAAGAGAGTTTGCTGTTCACAGAAGGGATATACAGTTTCATACATTCAAAAGTAGATAAAGAGAGATAGTTTGAAATTCTTAGCTTTCTTGTATTGTTGAGAGAAAATTGTTTGAAATGACACAAGCTTTGTAAAGGCTGATAATATAATTGACAAGTAATTTGGCACTGGCAAGAACTTGAATACTGGATGCATGAACAGAAACAAAACCTTTCACATTACTTCAGACACTCTTGTTAATTTAATTTATTTTTTTATTTCAAAAAGGATTTTTCATATGCTCACTATTTTATTTTCTTTCTTGGCTCAGCAGCTAATTTCTGTGAAGACAAAGTTTTCATTGGTCCAAAATAAAATTACACATAGGGTTGCAAATTTATTTTGTCTTCTTCTCAGCTCACCTGCCAATTTCTGTAAAGGCAAGGTTTTCATTGGTCCAAAGAAAATTTCCCATATGTTTACAAATTTATTTCTGTCTTTTTCCTCAGCTTGCCAGAATTTGAAAGAGTGGGTAAAGGGAGTTATTATTGTTTTGTACTCACTACAAGAGTTTCAGAGATTATAAGTGAGAGAAAAGAAACTTTTTTCAGACAACTACTTTGATTGTTACTTGGACTCACACAGATGAACTATTTACTATGTGCCCTTTATCTATACCAGTGTTTCCCAAATTGGGTGATAATGCCCCCTTGTGGAGTCTGTTATGTTGAAAGGGGGACACTAGGAGTTTTTTTTTATTTCATTTGGTGGATGGTGAACATATTCAGGTGGCAGTGGGCATGTATCCATTTTTGTTTCAGATTTTCAAAAATTATTCAATATTGGCTACAAAAGGAAATTTGTGAAAGTGCTGTGGAAAGCTATCAAACTTTTCTTCATTGCTTTTTCAACTTCTAATATGGGTGAATGTGGTTTCAACGCAGTTACAGAGCTTCTTACTAAACAAAGAAACTGCCTGCAAAACAAGGTGATTTACGATTACTTCTAAGAAGCATGGGACCTAAGGTAAGAGTCTTAGCCAGTAAGCACCAAAGTCAACCATCACATTGAAAACAATGAGATAAGCTATCAAATAAAAATTTTTTTAGGATTTTGATCATTGGAATTTCCAAAAATGAAAACAGTGTTAAGATTATTTTTGCACTAATATCTAAGTGTTATCTTGCTATGAAAGATGAATTCAATATAATATATGAAATTTAATTTGACGTTGACAAAAAGTTTGTGCCCAAAGGGGGCACTGGTTGAGAAAAGGTTGGGAAACGCTGTGCAGGCATAGCAGTGGACACAAAATACATGTGAATATTTAACTGAAAAATAGTCAGCTCTATTCTAAAGTGTATTAATTGAAAAGTGTCAAATTTCTAGTAACTATACATGCTTAAAAGGTGCCAGTTAATAATTTGGCATATATTTTAAATACTGTGTAATTTTATCATATGAATTAATTAAATTTTAAATCTGTATGTATATCTTATTAATAATTTTCAATAAATATTTTTTTTTATTTTGTCTAAATATTGCTAATTAATAAAATATGTTTAAATATTGTGTCTGTGATGAATTGAATCTAATTTATTCATTTTACTAAATCTTAATTTATACATATTTTTAAAGTTTTTCTTCACAAACACTACATATCTCTATTTCACAGATATCATTATTTTATGCAAAAATTATTAATCTTTTCATTTTTTTCTTTTCTTCATCATTAACATTTCCATACTTTATTATTTAAAAAAATCTTTCTAAATTGTAAGCATGTATGTTTGAAAACTATTTAATAAAATCCTGCTGATTAGGGATTAGTAGTAAAAGTAAAGCTAACTTTAAAATTCAGATAATTGTTGTTGAGCTAATTAGAGTGTAGTCTCCCTCTTATGAATTCTATGAATTGAAAGTGATTGATATTGAGTTTAAGGGACACTTTTTGTGATATTTAAGATAAACAATTGTAACAACTATAACAGAAATAAAAATCTTGATAAATTCCAATTAAAAATTAATCCAATAATGGAGTGCTTGAAAAGAGGAAGGAAATAAGTTGGTCTTGTCCACTCTCCATGATTCATGACATGAATTAGTATTACCATAACATAACACCATAATGTGATGGAAACAACTAGAATAACACCAAGAAATGAATTAAAAAATATGAAAACTTTTAACATAAAAAATTAAAGTACACAAATATAAGTCATATAAGATGTAATCTTACTTATTATAAAACGCAGATTGTGTGTGTGTGTCTGTAACGTTTATATATTGGATCGGATTTCCTACATTTTTCAACCGATTTCAGCAAAACTTCACAGGACTACATAAAATTACCTTGTGGTGGTTCTAACAGCGCCAAAAATGGGAAAAATATAATTGTTTTTGCACAAAATCAATTTGAAAACACGATTAAGAGACATCATGAAAATGGAAGGGGGACAACTCACATCGGGTTGTTTGTGTGTGGGGGTTCCTTTAAATATGGGAGCGGATTTCCTATATTTTTCAGCCAATAAAACAAAACTTCACTTTTTTTTTTTTTTTTGGCAGGTAGTGTTTCTTATTCTCTTACACACTTTTTTCTTTATTTTTAATATTCACAATGCTTTAAAAATTCCATTTACAAGATAATTATTTATAATAAAATTCTATTCAATCAGTAGACTCATAATGATTGAAAACAATGTTTTTGTTTGAATTTGGGTTTGACCAATTCGTAAAAAATTAAAAAAAATCTAATTAAGACATGCGTGTCCGTCAACCTTAAAGAATAATCTAACGATTTCTACTGATTGTACGAATACAAACATCGGATAAATTCTTTATCTTTAGGGAAAGATAATGAAATCTAAACATACACAAGTCCTAACTAAAAATAATAACCAACTACTTTAAATACACATGGTGTCCAATTTTTTACTGTATTCAATAAGTAAAAATCATAAATTATAAAAGATTATTATTACAGAAAGGCTACTAAATGAATAAGATTTTTAGATCATAATTAATAAACCCAAATAAAGTTAATATTTTTTTGTATTAGAAACAACGAGTGGAAAATATATTCAAATCAGAATTCTAATTATGAATCACCACAAGCAAAATATTCAATTTTTTACTGTATTCAATAAGTAAAAATCATAAATTGTAAAACTAAAAGATTACAGAAAGGGTACCTACATTTTTCAACCGATTTCAACAAAACTTCACTTTTTTTTTTTTTTTGGCATGTAGTGTTTCTTATTGTCTTGCACACTTTTTCTTTATTTTTACATTCAGAATGCTTTAAAAATTCCATTTACAAGACAATTGTTTATAATAAAATTCTATTCAATCGGTAGAGACTCATAACGATTGAAAACAATGTTTTTGTTTGAGTTTGATCAATTCGTAAAAAAAAAAACAAAAAAAAAACTAATTAAGACCGTCAACCTTAAACAATACTCTTTGTCAATTTTATTTTTCAGACTTTATGATGGTGGATACTTGATCTATCTCTTACTGTTATATCCCCGGGCAACGCCGGGCTCTACTGCTAGTATATATATATATATATATATATATATGACAAGATAAACAACAAATAGGAAATGTTAATCATTCTAACATGTTCTAATTTTATTAAAGTTTCATCAGAGAATGAGATATGGAGAAAAAGAAGAAAAAGTTTCTTCTAAAAGTGAAACATGTTAAATTGATAAATGTTTCCTATTTCCTATTTATTTTATCATTCTGTTGGTTTTATATATATATATATATATATATATATATATATATATATATATATATATATATATATATGTCCGATTGAATAAATTACAGACATTATGTCTGCTAATTTTTAACAAAATTTGTTCATACTCACAAATATTGATATTAAAGGATGAGAGAAATGTACTATAGCTGTTTAAATTTTTTTATTTTCATTTCCTGAGTACTTTTGATTTTTATCCAACATCATCTTCAGGGGTGCAAGTAATACAAAACTATAAATTGTTCATTAATATAAGTATTTATACAAAGTAGTGCATTGTTATCCATTATGGTAATTTTCATTATACTTTTAAATGCAAAACAGTAGACAATGTGCTGAGCATTCATTAGAATGTGAAAAAATTATCCATTATGGAATTTTTTTACTCTCTATGTTATAATGTCATAGTCACATGCACATTAAAGCATGAAAAAACTGTTCCTTTACAGGCATTTCAGAACATTACTGCAGTATTCATAGTTGATTCTGTTCAGTGCTGGCTTTAATTTTTTAATATAAATTACTTCTAGGATCTGTAATCTAATTTTGTTGTTTTCATGGTGTAGGATAGTTGTGTTGTTGATTAGTAATTTTTTATATTGTGAATGCAGAGAGGAATGTTGTAGATGTCTCGCAATGGACAAATGGTTAGACATGTGTAATATAAGACTTCTTGTTAGTGTATTTGTCATATAACCAACATATATATTTGTTTTTTTTCTCAAAGATATATTCTCCTAAGGGACATTTAAATTGGTATATAATACATCAGTTAGTGGGGACGTGTTATTGTGAATAATTAAATTGGTTGTATTGTATTCTTTATAATATGTGATTAATTTTATTTTTTTATTAGAATCCATAGAAGATATGTTAGTATAAATATGATTCTTTATGATTTTTTTATTCTGTTTGTAGTTAGCATGCATCTGATTACAAGAGGGCAAGAATGTTTGCTGGTTGGTTTTTTATACAGAGAGGTAGTAAATGTGTTGTTATTTGTGTCTATTAAAATGTCAAGGAAAGGGATTTTGTTTTCTTTGTTAAGTTCATATGTGAACTTGAGAATGGAGTTTTTTTGAAAGATTTTTTTGAGTTCCATTATTTCTTCTATGTTTTTAACTAAAATAAGGATATCATCTACATATCTTAGGTAGATGGAGGGTTTTTTGGTGGTATTAAATATATTATTTTCTAACAACCATACAGAAGTTACTGATGGTTGGACCCAAAACTGAACCCATTGAAACGCGATCATGTTGCACATATACGTTATTTCTGTGATCATAAAATAGGACTTCAGTGGTACAGGTCAAAAGTAATTTTCTTAATATTTTAGGTTTAATTTTTAATGGGAGTAGAGATCAATTATTATATATATTTTTAATAATAATGTCAATGGTTTCGCTAACTGGAAGGTTAGTGAACAGATTTTCAATGTCAAGAGATGCTATGGTTTCATTATTAGGTTTTTTTGAATTTTAATATTTGTATAAGTTCAAGGGTTGATTTAATGCTGTATTTTGTTAGGTATGTATGGTGTAACTAATTGGTTAAGCATTTTAGTTGGTTGATAGACAGGAGTGGGAATTTGGGATACAATAGAGCGGAGTGGAAAGTTAGGTTTGTTCATTTTGATAGAACCATAAATGTATCCTGGCTTATAGTCTTTGATTATTTTGGTAAATTTTAGATTGCCTTCTTCTGCATTGTTAGCTAAGATTATTTTATTAATTTTCGCTTTTAGCTGCATAGTAGGATTATTAGTAAGTTTTCTAAATTTGGTGTGATCATCAAGTAACTGTTCCATTTTTGAGTTGTAGTCAGACTTGTTTAAAACAACAAAAATGTTTTCTTTTTTAATTACTGTTTCTGGATG
This sequence comes from Acanthosepion pharaonis, assembly GCA_903632075.3. Classification (NCBI taxonomy): domain Eukaryota; kingdom Metazoa; phylum Mollusca; class Cephalopoda; order Sepiida; family Sepiidae; genus Acanthosepion; species Acanthosepion pharaonis. The sequence continues at coordinate 1,401,087 of CAHIKZ030000824.1, read as the reverse complement.
GTTGCATAATACTTTTGCAGCAATTTTTAGTGATTTATTTAGGGGTTTAGATGAATTTTCCTTTTTATCATGTCAGTCTTTTATAGATTATGCTTTAAGTAGATCACAGATTTCTGGTTCTGCAGTAACTAGCTTCTGTTCTTGGAGTTTAATTATACATTGGTATAATGTTTCAATCTCAACTTTTTTATGTAGTCCACTATATTTTCTATGGATTCTAATAAAAAAATAAAATTAATCATATATTATAAAGAATACAATACAACCAATTTAATTATTCACTATAACACGTCCCCACTAACTGATGTATTACATAAGACTAACATTATATACCAATTTAAATGTCCCTTAGGAGAATATATCTTTGAGAAAAAAAACAAATATATATGTTGGTTATATGACAAATACACTAACAAGAAGTCTTATATTACACATGTCTAACCATTTGTCCATTGCGAGACATCTACAACATTCCTCTCTGCATTCACAATATAAAAAATTACTAATCAACAACACAACTATCCTACACCATGAAAACAACAAAATTAGATTACAGATCCTAGAAGTAATTTATATTAAAAATTAAAGCCAGCACTGAACAGAATCAACTATGAATAATAGGGTCGGGTTTGTATACCTGCTCACTGCAGTAATGTTCTGAAATGCCTGTAAAGGAACAGTTTTTTCATGCTTTAATGTGCACCAACAGGCTGTCACATGATTCTCAAGGGCCCCTTATCATGTCAGTAAATTAGTCCTGTCAAAAAAAAGATAATCACCTTCCACATCCCTACATATATAATTTTGCACTTTACAGAGCATTTATTATAGTGCAATATTTTGAATATTAATATTGTAAGTTAGTAAGTTCAAATTATTGTTAAATAATTAACAGCCTTGCCTGAGACTATTTTTCATCCAAATAAATCAAGATACTTTCTTTCTCTTTCATTGCAGACATTATAAAGGAGCTCTCCATTCATAAATGTGGATTTAAACCCAAATCCCTTATTATGGTTTCAAATGCATTTCAATTTCAGACTTTATTCAGAAAAAAAAGGACAAATATTTAGACTTGAAAACCTCGCTCTGCCCCACTTGTCTACAGCAGAAGGTTACAGCAGAATAAGATTTCCCAAATACTACAATTTTGTCTCATGGTTTTATCTTGTGGGTAATGATCTGGCAAAAGAGTTATTTTCCATATATTAAGGTACAAGCATTTGACTGCACCTTGAGAATGAACCTGGTATCTGGTGTAAACTGCAACACTATTATATCACACTGAGAGAGATTTTTATTGAATATGGCAGTGTTGCTCATGAGTACATTCTTTTGGATCTCAGTGAGGGTTTCTTGTTTAAATGATGTAACTTGTTAGAACATTTTCCATGTAAATAGCGATAGAGTAGTGAAAGGCTTGCAATGTTTTATGTCTAGGAAAGGAATCTGTTATATACCATACCTATGAACACTAATGGGTATGTCCCAATCCTCATAAATATGTTGGACACTATTGTAAGTGGGGGTAATATGCTATCTAAGTAGTTCACCACTAGCAGTGGTCTACCTATTTCACACTGCTGGCAAGTATTATATTTTGTTGATGCTATAAAGATTACCATTTTATTTCCAACCTCCGTTTTGGTTATTCCTCATTCAGTAACCCTTTCTAGGTTACAACAGAATCATAAGGTGGAAAATTTGCATAAATGCTTTTGAACTCTGTCAAGGCTGAAAAGAGAGAATTAGGCAACTTCTATCCTAGATATAGAAGCAGTTCTCCTTTTTTGGTCTAATCTAACTCTGATACTTTAAGGTATTCTGATAAGAAGTATTTAAAAGAAAATTAAATTTAAATAAGATTCAATGACAAATGTAGTGCCAATTTCAAGCAATTGTTTCCATATTTGTGTTGAGTCAATGGAACTCATTGATAGTCATTATGGAATGAGCCAGTATTAACAAACTAATTTTCAAAATCAATCTAATTTACAGCTTCCATATGTGAAATGCAAATATCCACAATTCCAGTTTATGCTGTATGAGACTGTGACATTTCTGGATTATCAGTATTTGGATTAGGAAGGATTTCAGATTATGGATAATAAGATTAACCCTTTCAATGTACTTGAGCTGCAAATATCTTTTCATAAATAATGTCAAGCCCCCAATAACCAGCTTGTTTCATGACCTGAGTAATAGTACACTACTTAATTAACTTGTGTGTGGTCTTCTTAAAAACAAAAGAATATTATTGTAAAAGAATATATTTTTTCTAATCAATATTTATTTAATTACTAGATCATAAAACATTTTTATAACTAAAATGAAGCAATATACTTAAATTATTTTGAACTATTTTTCTCATCTTGATTGCTGTAGATGTTATTATAGACACATCATTTCAGTTAAATACCATTTGACAATAATCAGTTGTCTATTGTTTGGCTAATATAGGATCTTTGTTGTATCTTGTTATAGTGGAACACACCTATTCTATAGTTAATAGACTCTCCCACCTATAATATGTAGGAGTAGTAAGAGTAACGAGGGAGTCGCTCAGTGAGGTGGTCAGTCAATCGATGCCAGACGACCATTAGTCGAATACTAAAGTATCAGCACCCACAACTAGATTACACTGCGTTATACCTATTATATCAAGTTCCTAACGTTTTGTACGTCGAACCTATTTTAGGACTGACTTAGTACAAATACAAGCCTCCACTGTGAAATCACTCCACAACATATCTATAATAACATCCATAGCAATCAAAATGAGAAAAATAGTTTGCAATAATTAAGATATATTTGACAATTACTCATGTAAAAAATGAAATACAAAATTATCAAAAAGCATTACAAACCCGTCAAGATAACCATCAAAATCATATGACATTAAATATAAAAGACTCCATAAATACACCACTGATATTATTCAGGTTGGAAATATAGTGAACATAGGAATTTGTTAAAAAAATGTGTTACTCTTATCTAGTGACTGTGAGTTCAATCCCTGGATCAGTTAGTGAAACACTGGTTCAGCAGGAATGAATACTCACTGGCATTACATGAACAAAAATAACACAATAATCAACAGATATCCTATATTAGCCAAACAGATGAGGGAAATATTGTATTTATAATAACATCAATAACAATCAAAATGAGAGCAATAATTTAAAATAATTCAAGCATATTGACAATTTCTCATTTCAAAAAGGCAATATAAAACCAAGCACTTGATTTAACAGAAGCTGTCAGGATATACAAAGTGCTTATCAATATAGTCTTAAACCAAATATCAACTTCACATGTATGAACTGAAACATCATACTGGTAAAGCTGTTGTACAATTTTATGTACTTATAAGAATAAAATTCCTAAATTGTTATATACAATATCTGGTTTAACCTTATAATTCTGCCATCATGTGCGGAGGATGCGAAAAAGTAAGAAACACTCCAAAAATATTCTCATGTTTGATCATTTGGCAGGATTTGGGACGTGCATCTATTTATGAGCTTTTCAGTATCAACATTGCCAATGAAGGCACTATTCAGTCTTGTTTGATTGATAGGCTCTTC
>CAHIKZ030000824.1:1355000-1395000 GCA_903632075.3 Acanthosepion pharaonis | reverse complement strand
ATGACAATTCCAGAACAGCGTAACTATAAACAATTTTTTTCTAACCTCTGCCAGCCGCAATGATGGAGAAAGCATTACCTCGAACCATGGCCAGTGAGACACACTGCAAGAGCCACTCTGTTTCGCGAGGCTCGTCCCTTAATCAAGACGCAATCGTGCCAATCCTCCAAAGGAGCGCCATCGAACGAGTGCCAATAACCCCTGAAGTCTCCACTGCCACAGGAGTAAAAAAAAATCTATCGGCAAGAGAAGAATATTTAACTATTTTTTTCATCTCTGCGTCCCAGGCAATGGATCCTGGCTCAACTGCGGAACTGATCAAATTACCGACCAAAAATGTATCTGCACAGGTCGCATCTCAAATCAACGACTTCCCCATTTTAAAAGTGAAAATGGTAATGCCATCTGGCCACTTTCCATCACCACGGTCAAGGCCTACAGGTTTGATTTGGGAAGGGAACCCAGCTGCATCCAAACCTCTTTTGATGATGTCGTTAATGGCTGCATGCCGTGGAAAGCGGCCGGCACTACCACGACAGGAGAGAGGATGCAAACTCATTGATGGAGGCTCCACATCTGCATCTGTGACATTCAGATAATTTGAGTCCTAGACGGATCCCGACTCTGACTCGAGTGCACTCATCATCTAGATAGAAGATGAAGAGGGCACTGTGTTGAGCCAGGGGCCACTACTCAGTTGTGAAGCAGATAGTAGACAGGCAAGGCGATGCTGATCCAGAGAGAGCCTCAAATTAGTAAAATTGGCCTCGCATTTTATTTTATCCCAGCTTTTTTGTTTTAATGTGTCTAGTGGTAGAGAAAGTAATTCTTTTTTGAACTGATCCAGTCTTTCCTATCAAATCATGAAATGAAAGTTATCCTGAATGGCTGAATATCTAGATCCTTTCGTATTAATGTGAGTGTCCTCCAGGGCATCATCCTTGGTCCTACTCTGTTTTCAATTTTTATTAATGACCTTTCCAATGACATCTGCTCTCAACTTGACAGCAACACTGTTGATACAATCATTTACTCCTGCCTTGGCAGTAAGGCTCATCAGTACAAGGTCAAAATGTCCAAAACAACCTCAAGTCCATCGCTAACTGGGGAAAAAGATGGCTTGTTAATTTTAACACCTCCAAAATGAAACTTCTCTCCATTAATCATCTATGAAACCCCTTGCTGCCTTCCATCAGCATGAACCCCCAGGAAAGTGACTCATACCTTCCCAAACTAACATTCTCAGCTGACATGAAGTGGAAAGGCTATATTGAATTCATTGCTAGATCAGCTGCTAAGAAAGTCGGTTCACTATATTGTGTGAGACAATTTTTCTCACCAGAATCTATCTTAGATATCTATAAGTCTACCATTCATCATAAGAAAGAAAAAGCCAACACAGAATAATATTAACTACAAACATGGCCATAATGTGCTGACCATGTTTGGAAAATAAAATACCCCTATAACTCTAGATACATACACACAACCCATACATCCACTTAAAAAGTAAAAATAAAATCATCCTTGATAATGGCTAAAAGTATAGTCGAAAGCACTTGTAATTACAGAACATTTGGACAGTTTCTTCACATTGTGTCCAGAAAAGAAAACACTTGATCAAACACAAGAAAAATTAAATAAAAAGTTTAATCACAGTACCTTGTCTGTCATCTTTAAGGAAAAGAAAATGAGGGACTGCTGCCTAAATACGCAATATATATATATATATATATATATATATATATATATAGAGAGAGAGAGAGAGAGAGAGAGTCAATTTGATTTAGACATTGAGCATAGCTTGAGTAGGTAGATATCTGCCTTTTATTCTATCTTTTCTATTCTGTTTAAGTATCCTTTTTCTTTTTTTTTGCCATTTTATTTTGTTGGTTTCTTTGTTTATTGGTTCTCAGTTTTTCTATTTTCTTATGTCATTTCAAGTGTTTTCATTTGGCAGGCTTTATGTTGGTGGAGTTGCATTTGCAAGTCCTGCCAAAATGATTACCTACCAGTTGATATATCCATACATACATTACATTTTTTTGTATCATCTGCTTCTCATCAGTGTTCAAAAGCAAGAGAAGCTTTTTTGGAAAAAAAACAAACAAAAGAATTTTGGCTATTGGGAAGGGTTAATGAAACCTTCCATATTGGTTAGAATCGGATTAGGTCAGCTCAGAAGAGGAGTGAACAAAAAATTAAGGTATTTTAAATTTTATATTTTTTGTTGATATTAATTATTTTATTTTTTTTAATCATTTCACCTGAAGAAAGGCAATAAAGCAACTAGAACGCAAGGGTTTACTGAGAATAGGAGAAAAAAAAACACTATTAAGGAGAGAGAACAATAAAAGAATAAGAATTAAGAAGACAGAAGAAAACGATTGACATGGCATTTAAATTTTTGAAGATCAAAGTAAACTGGGAAGCAAGAAGCCAGAAAGAATTCCACAAGTGAGAAGTGAGATCTTGCTGCTAATCTAAATCAGTCAGTCAGTTATGTACCATGTATGATACACGCTTAGGCAATCATGTATCTTTCAATACATGACTGACGAGGCAGATTTTTTCCCACAGTAGGTTGCCATTTCTTTCTGCAGTAGACCAGTTGCTATCCAAGGCTATAGATGGGAGGGAAGAAGAAGAGGATTCATACCTTTCCTAAGAGTATTAGCACGTAAGTGAATGTAATGGATTCCACTGGAATTCAAACTCGGCTTTCCGATTCCTCAATCTGAGCCGTTATCAATTACTCCACCATGCCAATCTAAATACTACACTTAAATTCATAAAGTCTAGACATCATAGAGGAAAGTTCATCAGGAAAATTACCATGGAAGTATTTATAGAAAAAGTGCAGGGAAGCTATGTTACATTGACAGGAAAATGACTGAAGCCAAGATGCCAGGTCAGGACCACTAACATTGCAAATTCTTCTTTGAATTTTATCAAAAATCTCTAAATATATAACAGGTTTAAATTTAAAGGTCTCTTCTTGCTTAGATAGAACCCATTATAGCTTTAATGAAGTTAAAACTTTAATATAATATGTATTTAGATTGATGCTTACTCCTTCAATCATAATTATATGATCAAACCTAATCCCCCTACAGGTATTTCCTTAGAAGTATAGGGTTACAGTAATCCTATAGCAAATGGTGGTAGCAATCCTTGTTACACCCATTTCTCCCAGTGGGTCCCTTAGTCTTCTCAACAGAGTAAGCTTGTCTTGATATCTGGACTGCCCACTCAGGCATTATATTTTCAACCCATAAAGAAGTATAAAGGACCATGGGTTAGCATGTTGTTAAATTAGGAACACGTGCTGTTTATTTCCTGCTAGAAGAAGGTCCAACTACAAGAACAATGCAGACTCAAGTTGAGTCCAACAGAAGATGTAAAGAAAACAAACAAGACCGATATATATATGTCAACAAATATATGTATTAAACAACAAATTTACAAGTGACAAAGACATCAACATTTGTGTTTGTGTGTGAATGTAAAGAGTTTGTATTTTGTTGAATGTTTGTACATACATGTATGTGTGTTTCATGGTGTTTTTCCACAAGTGGGCAAAAACGCAGATCTCTGTGAGAGATCACATTTTTAAATGTGTCCACTGAAATGCAAAGTAAAAAGAGAATGAAGCAAGAAGTCACCCAGTATTTATAGTGTAGAGAGAGCGTGCCCTAGTGACAATTAGGAAATTAAGGAGGAGCTAACTCCGACAAGTTCTGCTGCTTTGATTGCTCAGTATAAACCACATTTATTAACTGTCTACCTTGAGTAGCCCTTGGGCTATGTATAGGTTCAAAGATAATAATAATAATAATAATAATAAAGTAATAATCCCTGCAGATTGTAATGTATCTTTGAAGATAATCAAAAAACTATCAAAATACAAGGACCTTAAAATCAAAATCTCAAAAATGCATGTAAAATGTGTGTGATCTTAGGTTTTCTTTTTTTTTTTTACAAAAATGATTAGTGGAAAATGTCATGAAGCCATTTCTGATCTTAGATTTCTGGTTGAGACCCAGAAAGAAATATGTATGCAACAGAAATTGAAGAAAAAAAATAATAATAGCATAAGGAGATAAGAAAATGATGAAAAGGAGAAATAACCACAGCATTTGACACATACACATATACACGCAAGCACACATGCACCCATGAACATGCTCATGTACACACACACACACACACACACACAAAAAGAGAACAAAATTCAAGCTAACACCAATAATAAGAGCATCCTAACTAGTGCATAAATTAATTACATCAAACTTAGCATAAAGATAATGAATAATGAGAAAAGATGGCAGTCAATTGCTGAAACCTCATGAAGAGTGGACTGAACAATTACGGAAAAAATACATCTACAAAAATCCAGAGTGAGGTGCTGAATATAACATGAAAATAACATCAACAATCCCTATTCTATACATTAATATACATAAATATTACATAAATATACATAAATAACATGAACAACCCCTCTTCTATACATGTTTCAATAAAGACAACTGACAAGTTACTATGATTAAGCTTTTTATTCAATTTTCTTTGCCTTCATACAGATGTTTTCTTTTCTGGACATAAAGTGTGTAAAAAATGTCCAAATGTCCTGTATATCTGAGAAACTTTCAGTTATTCTATTTGCTTTTTTTTTTTTTTTTTACAGTAAGGTTCAATCTGTACAAGGCCTGATGGGGAGGAACTGAAGGTAGAGGGTTACAATAAGGAGTAGTTTATATGGATAGGCAGGGAGGATAATGGTTGAATCTAGATTTGGACAGATTAAGATTGTATTGTAGTGAATGGGGAAACATCCTCTAAGGAGTCTCTTTCATAGAGTGGTAGTTTGTGAAAAGCTGTTCTTTTGATGAAACTTACTTCTCACCGATTGAATACTGAGGTAATGTATGTGGTCTGCTACTATAGCAGGTCCTAGCTGCGAAGGTCAGATCTGGTAGAAACAGTAGATGCAGTTAGTTCAAGCACTTTACATGGTAGTTATCAAGGATGTCATTTTTTTATTTTTAACTGAATATGTAGATTTTTATATGTGTCTTTATAGTGATGGGAAAATAAAAAAAAAAAAACATTTGAAATAGCCAAGTTCATCATCAACAATAATAACTCCAAACTACAGAGGGCCAACATTATTTATGCATTTACACGCCCCTTATGGAACTGCATTCCTGACGATAACAAATTCATGAATAATAATTACATCAGACATACCACTACATGCTTATCAAGAAGACTTACTTTACATCACTCAGATCATAGATCCATTAGGACCTATTTAAACACATGTGTAGACCTATCAACCTCTGTCTGCAATATATCTGCAGATAATATGACCATAATTGATTCCGCAAGCAGAAAATAGCTACAAATAATGGAAACATTAATAATAAAATGATTCTCAATGATATCAATTATGAACACAGCCACAACATGCTGATCATGTTCAGAAATTAAAAACCAACAGCATCCCTTATATACATATATCCAGAAAAAAAATCAGTTGCATGAATTCAAGAAAAATTAATAACAGCTTAATCATCTCCAATGAAACTTGAAATGAAATGAAACTTATATATATGAAAATGAAACATATATATATATATATATATATATATACATATTTTTATCCCGGCTTGAAGCAATCAGATGTCTAGCTGCACTGATGAGCTGTGTATGTGAATGACATTATTATGCTCTCAAAAAATTTTGGTTGAGCACTGTTGAGAGATAGGGCAAGTCTAAGCAGCAGCCATCTCCACTAATGCAATGCTTTTCATTGAAAATAAATTGAGCACTATGGCTGTATGGTATTTGTTTGCTTTTGTAAAAAATCATACACTAGAATTTTTCTTTCCTTCTGTCATGCTGATGGCTCAGGGGTAGAAACTTTGACTGATGCTATATCGGTCGCGTTTCAATTCCAGCTTGAAGTAATCAGATGTCTAGTTGCACTGATGAGCTTTGATACAGTCAAACAGAACTGTATGTTGATGACATTATATATATATATATATATATATATAGGCATGATAAAAAACATACATATACACACATATACCTTGCACATACATATATATATTTTTTCCTCAGGTGTATTAAAACAGTGCTCAGTGTTATATAACAGAGCTATTAAGTATGTATTAGTGAATATCCAATGTTAATAGCACAACTCAGACTTTCATGCAAACACACAATCTTCAGTGCACATTTTGCACCTGAAGATTGCTTGTTTGCATAAAACTCCAAGTCATGCTACCAGTGAGTAAAGAAATGCTAGTGTGTCTAGGTGTATGTTGAACAGTAACATTAATTCATGTAAATGTATAAGTGTGTATGAGGAATGTCTATAGATGTCACCCTTGTTTTTTTGAAATGTAGCAAGATGTTGCAAATAATTTTATATTTTATATTCTTGTGTATGTGTGTTTGGGAGATGTCTGTTGTTGTCACCTTAGTTTGGGTTGGCGAGATATATCAAGATATTGTAATAATCATGTTTTGGTTGGATTTATCATAAAGCAATTCTCATGCATATATTTTGAAAAGGATTCGTAAATTTTCATTATTTTATGAATTAAGTAAATGTAAGTTAGATTCATGAATAATGGATTTGTAGAAAGATGGTGCTGTGATGTAATGTTTCAAGTGAGTCTTTATAGTTGGTAGTAGTGCTATAAATATATTTTCAAAATATTTTCTCCTTAAAGGGTTATGTTCTTCTTTCATTAGGCTGGCATTAGTGAAATCAAAGTTATGCCCCACATCATTTTGATGTAAGATGAGAGAGTTAGAATGTCTGTCTAAACATAAGTCTCTCTTGTGTTCATAGATCTGGGTTTTTAGATCAGGTGATGTCTCCCCAACGTAAATGTTTTTGCACTTTAGACACTTTATCTGATAAATTCCAGCATTTGAAATAGTGTTTGGTTTATTTTTCTTCCTGATTATATTCGCAATTGTGGTGGTAATGATCCTAGTGTTAAGAATGGCTGATTTGTTTGCGAGATCAGTTGAAATGATGTTCGAGGACAAGATTATGAATTTTGTGTAATTTTTGGGAGTATTTATTTTTTTTGCTGTATGGATCTTTTAATTTTGAGGATGAAATGGTGTGGAGAGTAGAGAAGTTTGAATGTTTTCTCAATATATTCCTCTTCTTCATTTAGGTATTCAGGGCTGCGTATTCTAAGGGCTCTGAGCTAAAATCCTATGATTAGTCCAGATTTTACTCTCTGGTTATGATGAGAATAGAAATTGATTAGGCTGTTTTTATTTCTGAGTTTTTGGTAAACTTTAAAATCTAATTTATCATTGTTTCATATTAATAAGATATTGAGAAAAGGTAGAGAGATGTTCGATTCAAGTTTGTATGTGAATTCAATGGTGGGTTCAACCTTATTAAATTTTGTAATTATGTTTAATAGGTTTGTATCTTGAGATAAAATAAGCACGTCTTATCATGTAATCTCAGAGATACATCATCTATGTATCTCATTTAAGTAGAAGTGTTAGGTATGATATGTTTAAATGGAGCAGATTCTAAGAATTCTAGAAAGAAGCAAGCGAGAAGTGACCTCATGGGTAAATTGAATTTTTGTTTGTAGAAAATGTTATTGAAAGAAAAGAAACAGTGGTTAGTAATTAATTTTCATATCTTCATAATTTTGTAGACAGGTAGAGGAAGCTTTTCCTTGGATTTTTTAGGTGATTTCTTAATATATTAAGGCATTTTGTGATGGGTATATTGCTATATAGTGATTTGACTTGCCATAGACATGTTATTCATATTCATGGTATGTATTCTTTGGAGTAAGTCACCTGAATGTACTGATGGTGCCTAAGAACAAATTTAGGATTTTTGTGGTGGCTCTAGCTAACTTGTAGAGTGCACTATTAATTCCAGACACAATGAGTCTGATGGTTATGTTGGGTTTATGTATCTTGGGTAAGTCATATAGTTTGGGTATAGTGAGGTGGTACTCTAATAATCTAGACCAAAATTTTTTTTTTTTAACAGATCTGTATGTGTGTGTGTGCGTGTGTGTGTGTGTAAAAATTTCAGAGAGAGTATATCTGTAAAAGAACAATATGAATAAAGTTAAGTTTAAAAAAGTAATTTATGTGCTTTTTATTGGTGTTAGGTTGATTTATCTTCTTTGTGTGCATGTGTGTGCGTGTGCATCCATGTATGTGTATGCCTGTACATGTGCATATCTTAATATATTCATGTGTGTGTATGAACTAAATCAAGCACTGGTGATATATTAGCAATGACACCAAGTAACCTATGACTTGACTGAGTCTGTGGGGCCAGAATCTTAATCTTATTAAGACAAATCATTTAAAAACAGTAAAAGTCATCATTTTAACCTTTTCATTGTATTAAAATACTAAAAGCATGCAGTATGTTTTTTAGTATTATTCTTGAAATATATCCAAATGTAGGATTTTTTAATGTTTGTTTTAAACAGCTTTTAGAAGATTGAGAGTGAGTGTTTTTTTAATATATTTAGGCTTTAAAACCAGTGAAAAAGTAGTCACTCAACAAATGTGGTGTGAGAAAAAACATGTCAGCTTTGAGCTTCATTTTTTTTTGTAAATACTTAATTAAAAATACAGGGGAAAAAAAAAAGAAAAATAAATTTGATTGCTGTCAAGTTGAAGAGAAAAACATTAAAAAAAAAAAAAGCAGTGGCATTTTTACATGTTTACAGCTGTGACCTATTTTTAAATTGCAGTTGGCTAACAGAGCATTAATTTTCAGATTACCGTTATCTTTTGTGTCATTTTACAGATACATTTTTGAGATGTAACTGTGATTGAAATGTTACAATAATAAGTTATAAAAATGAAACAGTAAATCCATATCAGACATTTTGATACCTTCACAAATACTGTGATAAACACCATTATATGTGTTGGCTCCAATTCACATGGGAATGACTGCAAAATTATTCTCCTTCCCAAATTCATACACAGACGCCTGCTGGATTTTCATCCTAGCCAATAAAATAGATTACTTCTCAGTCTCATCATCTCATCTTCTTTCTTGTCTTGAAGTCAGAATGCTGTGATCACTCATCTGTACCCCTTTGTGTGTTCACCCCATTCTTACCATATATGCCGGTGTACAAGACAGCCTTTTAAACTTAAAATATTCCACCCCCACCAAAAAAAAAAAAATAGGGGACCATCTTATAGTCAAGGTATAAAATGTAGACCTTAAATCCTGTGGTTTATGGTAAGTTTTCAGCATGGGAGATGTGTGTCTCAACAAGTTGGTTAAAGATTGCATTTGAAAACAGTGGAATGAGTGGACGGTTAACAGGGGAAAGTCATTCATACTGCCTACCTACATAGCATAACTGTAAGTCCTATACTAACAGCTTCTTCTTTCACGCTTCTCACTTATGGAACTCTCTTTTGGTTTCTTGCATGCCAGTCAACTTTGATCTTCAAATATTTAAATGCAATGCTAATTGTTATTTTCTGTCTTCTTAATTCTTGTTCTTTTATTGTTCTCTCTCCTTAATATTTTTTCTTTTTCTCATATTCTTTCTCACTCAGTAATCCATTGCATCTTAGTAGCTTTATTGCCTTGCTTGGAGTGAAATGATTAAACAAAAAAATGATATGCTATGCTACTTCCTTGGAGCCAAATCATCCTCATTTCCTCTAGATTCCAAAGATAAGAAATAAGTTTCACTCAGTTTTTTCCCAAGTATTTCCACTTTGTGGAAACAACTCCAACATGGGTTCGTCTCTGAACAATGTAATCTTAACCTCTTCAATAGTCAATTGTTATTTATCCTCCTTATCCTTATAATTTTTACCCCTAACATCTCTTTTTCATTCCTATCACACATCTCAATCATTGTTTCCATTTTAACAGTAATCCTCTACCTTGAGCGACTTTCAAACTTTGTTTTTGTATAACTTCCATACATGCAGTTAGAGACAAATTATTCAATTGTAATTGTCCTAATATCTTATATTTATAAGATATATCAGTCATACCTTCAAGCAATTGTAATTGAATTAATTTGTCCTATTTAGTCAAATTTTGAGTTCCCAGTTTCCCACATTTGCAGAATATTCTAGCTTCTCTTAATCTGTAAAGATATTATATAAATGATTTGTCTTGTTTCTGTTTAATGGACAGAAATTTGGTTCTTTCCACTATGACAAGTTTCTTTTTAGGTTGTAAGCTTCTTTTTATCATTTCTGAAATTCCAGTGAAAGTCAAACTCTCTAATTGCTTTGGGTATGTCATGACAGAAATTTTCATTATAGCTTCACAATCGTCAGTTATTTCATTTTCTCCTCCTATTGTCTTGCTGCCTTTCAATTTTTTAGCCCTAGCATGGGCTGCAAAACACCAGATCCAAGTCTCAACAAATTCTTGTTTGACCAAGCAACTTAAATGTCATATCAATGACACCATATTGTTGTTCTACATGTAATCAGTAGTCAACTTCCTCCCATCTGAATCTTTATTCTACACTTTATTTATCCTATAACTAAAATATGCAAGTAGGTAAAATCTTATTTGCCAATCCAATTAGATTTGAATCTTAGTAAAAAAAAAAAAAAAGCTTTGATGGACATACTCCAACATAACAAAAACAAAGTCTCACTTGCAAAACAAACCCAGAAGAAAATAAAGTCATTCAACTGAGAAGTTTTATATCACCAGTTTAACTTTCAGATTATTTGTTTCTATCACAAGAACATTTTCTTAGTATCAGAAATAAGGAAGACATCAATTGAAGTCTCTCTTTTTATCAAAGACTCTAGAATTTCATAGGCATACTCTGGGAAAACAAAGAATTAAGGAAAATTAAGAACATTTTCTTAGTATCAGGGTATTCAGAAATAAGGAAGGTGTTGTAACATACCTATGGACAATAATGGGTATTTCCCCAGTCACATACATACAGTAGTAAATACTGTATGTTGGTCTGCAGTTGGAGATTCATCTCAAGCTGTGCTGGTCAAACTCTCTGCCTGCAGGCAGAGAGGATCCCCAGATGAGGCTATGTCAAAGGGCAGAGTCTCATCTCGGGAAACAGCTACCTGACTCGTTTTATAGGGAGTCTACAGGGAATTTTTGGCCAAGCCTAAGGACTTGGATACCCCAAATTAAATTTGGCCTTGTGCCACATCTGACTGTGTGGGGTGGTTGGTACATATCCTGCAGTTGGAGATTCATTGTGGAATTCACTTGACTCACTTCTAGCGGTTGACTACTTCTTCTACATGCTAATGGTGAATCTTATATGTGTTGTTCATGTCCTAAGTATTATCATTCATTACCAACTTTTGTGTGATTATTCTATTCAGTAACCTTCCCTAGGTTACAACAGAAAGCATCTATTGAAGTCTCTCAGCTTTCCTTTTATCAAAGACCCTAGAATTTTATTGGCATATTCTGGAAAAAGAAAGAATTATGGAAAAGGGAAACAAAAAGAACAATTTATACATAGAATCAGAAAGAGGAAGATGATATTTCTGAGACATGTCATGAAGAAAGAAGGCTTTGAAAATTTGACACTCAAAGGACATACTGAAAGTAAAATGGACAGAAGGAAATGATGAGAAACCTACCTAATGAGCTTGTGAAAATGAATGTTTGAACAGGAAGTGGAAGGGATAATAAAAAGACAAACATTGCTAAGAGCTATAAAAGATAAGACGTTGTGGAGAGTCATGATCACCCATTTTCTGAAGAAACACAGCACAGAAGAAGACTGGAAAATGTTTTTTATATTGAGTGGCTGAAATTGTTGATCATGGGAATTCAAATCTAAATATTCTACATCTATATCCATTTTAAAACTTTCCTGAAAATATGATATTACTTTCCAAACAACCTAATACACTGCTTGCAAGGATTATGATTAACCTAACAGAGATTAAATTTCTGCAAACATCTATAGATGCTACCCTTTCAAGATCTGTTACAGTTGGTTCAGTTGCCTTAAATTAGCAAGTGTCTTTTCTGCCAGCATAGATAAAATATTTTTTTTTTAAATTTAATACAATATACTCTTTAAAAAAATAAATTTGATGCTAAGAGGAGATGTGGCATACATTTCAGAAAAGAAAAACATAGAATTTTATAATCATTAACCCTTGACTTGATGAGGTCAAGATTAAAGTGTTCCAAGAGACCCCAGCATAGAAGTCTGTTCTACAAACTGGAAGTTCTTGGAAAAAAGCTGTTTGAGTAGAGACTTTTTCTTATATTTGAAATACAGAGGAAAACGAAGGTGATTTGACTCTCTTTATTCTTGTTTATATTCCTAATTTTTCTTTAGATTGAAAATCTGTACAATGATTCCAGGTTGAAATTATCATAGACTATGGTAATAAAAACTGTAGTACTAAATCCAAAAGGGAGATTGACCTTCACCTTGAGTGGCCTTTGATCCTTTTATTGGATGAACAGTTTGTATATAGAAATTGGGGACCAGTCATGCTGTAGGAGGACAAATTGGCATATATGAAGATGTTGAAAAGTTTTTGGCCTAAAATACTTAAAAAAAACTATAAATAAATAAAATCTTATATGAAGACATTTGATCAGATTTTTAACAATCGAAAGTGTTTACTTGGACTCAGCTGAAATGGGCTGAGCAATACTAAATAATATATCCCTGGACATGGGCAAGAACTGTGCCATAAGGAATAAAAACATAAAGGAATAAAAGCAAAAAGCTAAAAAAAAAAGAAATAAAAAAGGCCAAAATATTATTATTCCTACTTATAGATGAAGAAAAAGAATTAGTCATGAGTCATATCTGTGAATCAATCAAAAATCCAGAAACGATTCTGGAATGAATTCCCTTGTCTCAAAAAAAGTGAAAAAACAGACAGTGGCAACCAGCTGGTGAAATAATTTCCTATGCCATAAATTTTCGGACACCTAAAAATCCCATAAAGTGTAGAAAGGATTACTACTATCAAGAAATACTTATATACATACATGCAATTCCTGGCTGAGACGAACATCACCGTACAGAAACAACCTCCCTATTCACCTGATCTTACTGTGTGACTTTTTTCTTTACTCCAAGCTCAAGGGGATCATCAAGGGGATCTGTTTTGAAGGCATGGAGGCCATCAAGAGGACTGTACTGATGGAGCTGAGGGGCATCCAAGAAGAATCCTTCTAACTGTGTATAGAAGGATGGAAAAGTACATTAGACAGGAGGGGGATTACTTTGAAGAAAAAATCGTATAGTTTTTTATTTGGAATTGAAATAAATTGTTTGTGACACCAGTCCCATTATATTTCAGACAGACCTTGTATGTTTGCATGTATATTTTAATTTAATAGCAGACTTAAAAATATCTCTACAAAATCAAAAAATAAGATAAAAAATAATTCTATTTATTAGTGAATAATTTCTGAAAAGTCCAATAAAATCGTTTAATTATCTGATTCTTTTAATATTTGTAAGATTTTTCTTAAGTTTTTTTTAAAGTTTTTTCAGCTATTTTATAATATAAATGTAGATCGCTCAACATTCAGGATGCTCGACTCATCTTCAAATAAACTTGACATGGCAGTTGAAAAGGAATAAATCAGTGAGCCTTCAGTAACATATATACTGCAGTGAAAGGATTTGACTCAGATCAAGGTTTGCTCAGATCAATAATAATAATAATGTGGGTGAATAGGTCTCTGGTCGAATCAAAAATGTACCTGCAGGAACCCACCAGAGAGTGATACACTCAAAAACATGCCTAACCATTGACTGCTGATCATCTCCCAGTTATGTACAAGCTACAAAAGTTAAAGACGCTCAAAGCAATGCTTCCCCTGGAATATGACAAACTCAATTTCCAATTGTACATATGTAGGTGCAGTTAATAACAAATATAAAACTTTGGAAATAGGTCAGGGAATGAAAGTAGAACACTTTAAGAGAAGCACGAGTATAAACATCAAAAGAAATGACCCTGAAAAAAGAAAGAAAGAAAAAAAGAAGTGGATGACAGATGAAATTCTCAGCTTAATAAAGGAGATAATGCCAAGAAATAGTGCAGAATATATGAGGTTAAATAAAAACATCAGAAATAAGTGCAAGCAAGCAAAAGAGGAATGTCTTAATGAGAGATCAAAAAAATTGTAGATTGAGCAGGTGTACATAAAAAGATAAAAGAAATAGTAGAACAGAAAAAGTACTGTTTGAAAGGATATATAAAATCTAAAGCCGGAATAGTCATAATGGAAAAAGAAAAGGTATTACAGAGCTGGAATTAATACATGAGAGAATTCATCTATAATAGAGGAGAGATGTCTATAATGTTTAAAAGAATGGAAGGATTTGTAATATTAAAATCTGAAGCTAGGTCAGCACTGACCAACATGTGGAGAAACAAAGTACAGGACCAGATGAGATTGTAATAGAGATTTTTAGGTTTTTATTTATTTGATTTTTAATCATATCACCCCAAGCAAGGCAGTAAAGTTACTAAGACTAATTATTTAGTAAGTATGAAAGAATAAGAAAAAAGAGAAACATTATTAAGGAGCAAGAACTATAGAAGAGTAATCAAGAAGAGTAGAGAGTTCCACAAGTGAGAAATGTAAGAAAAGAATTTATTAGCATAGAACTTACATCTAATTCAACCGTGAATTGATGAAACCTTGTTGCCAATCTAGTACTGTGCTTAAATTCATAAAATCTAGACACCATAGAGAAAAGTTAATCCGAACACTTACCATGAAAGTATTTACAGTAAAGGCACATGGAAGCTACATTACAGTGGTGAGAAAGTGACTGAAGCCAAGATGCCAGGACAGGACCAATAATATTGCTAATTCATGGAGGTAGAGGGTTAAGGAATGAGGCATAGTTTATGGGGATATGTGGGGAAGATAACAGTTCACTCTAGACTTGAACAGATTAAGATTGTAGTGAATGAGGAAACATCCTCTTAGGTGTTGGTTCCACAAGGTAGTGGTTCATGAGAAGAAGCTGTTTGAGTGGAACTTACATCTCACCAAGGAAATGCAAAGGGAATGATGGTGGCTGCTTACAATGTGTGTGGCATGGCAAGTCTTATCCATGAAGGTTAGAACTGGTGGGTCTAAGGAATGTAGTTCGTTTGAGCAACTTCCATGAAAATAGCGAGAAAGCAGTGAGAGGCTTGCGATGGAAAGGGGTTGTATGATTGAAAATATTTCATCACCCACAAGTATGTGGAGATTCTTTTGTACTCTATCGAGACTGGAAAGTCAAGATTGGGCAGCTCCTGCCTATATATGGTAGCAGTACTCAATTTTCAGCTTGATGCCATTCTTGTAAAGTTAGAGGATAGCAGGAGTCAGGTACTTACTGGAGTGGTACAGAGAACCAATCATTTATCCAGTATCTTTAGTGAGAGATTGTATGAACAAATTTCATGAGGTTTGGGTTAAGTTTAAGTTCCAATAGGTGCTCAAGGCATGGGAGCTTCCTTGAGAGAACACCTGTTCATCATGATAAGTGAAAATTCAGGATTCACTCATTGATGAGAGATACTGATAGTCTTGGACAATTTGGGAATTGATAAAGTCACAAAAGTGATAAACAAAATATAGTGGTAGAATAGCAGAGGATTTGGGTAGATCAATATTTAGAGCACAACCAAAGAAACTATGTGAAAATGAATGCAAATTCTGTCAGAAAATATGATTGATGAGACACACAACTAAACTTATCATTTGGATTCTATCAAATAGAACTCATAGCAGAATTAGAAATTGTAGCAGAATTGGAAATAGGGCAAGAACAATGTGGCCTTGTTCATGACACTGGGACAAGCAATTTTCATGATCCAAATGCTATCAGAGCAAGCAATAGAAGTGCAGAAAGATCAATACCTATGTTTCATAGATTACACAAAGGCATTTGATAGGGTGCAACATAAAGAACTAGTTGGAATGTTAGGAAAGCTTGATCTACATGGAAAGGATGTTCAAACAATCTATAACATTTCTTGATACCCTACCAAAAGCTATTTGTTACCATATGTGATAAATGCATGGGTGATCAAGTCTATTTTAGTTCATGACTGACTAGGCAGAAGATTTTCCTGCAGAAGGCTGCCATTTCTTTCTGCTGTAAACTGTTTGCCAACCAAGACTGTAGGGCCCAGTCTGTCCTGCTATTCAACTCATAGCTTTGGGTAGGATTGATGGATCCCTACCTTTTCCAAGAGTATAGGCACATAAGTGAATGTAATGAACCCAAAAGGAATTCAAACTTGGCTCACCAACTTCTAATTTTAATTACACCACACATCCAAATTAAAAATGTCCTTAGATACAAAGAAAAGGGTGCTGGTTTGCTATGTTATGTCCAGTCTTCTACATGACACTGAATGTAGGACAATGTCCTCACAGACAAAGAAAAGGTTTGAAGTGACAGAGATGTGGTTTTACAGATGAATTTTGACAATACTTTGGATAGAGTACATGGGAAATGAGGAAGGTTTAAGGTGAATAAGAACTACAGCTAACAATTATTTTTTCTTTTTCTGAACAATTTTCAAACTATTAGGAATTAGTTGAAAGTCCTTCAGCTAGTGCAGGATCACCAGTTTCTTTTTGAAAATAGCTAGCATTGGTGCATTCACAACATCACTACGTAAGGAATTTTACTTTTCTGTCACCCTCAGAGGAAAGAGGCTGGATCTTGCAACCCTTTTTGAGTGTTGTTTCATCAACGTGTGTTCATGACCAAGTGTCCTCCTGTTTGAGAAGGTGACAAACTTTCATTTTATAGTAGCCATTCAGTATGTTGTATACTTCATACAGATTGGCAAGCTGGTGTCTTGACTGATGGGATGGTAGTTTCATTTCATCTGTAGCTAGGCTGAGGTACCTCTCCTGGACTGATTGCAGTAACAATATCTTTGTAGTTTTGGGTTTCAGATAAGAGTCCCATATTCAAGTACTGATGAATAAATACATTATACCTTTTTGGGCATAAAATTTATAAAGCAACATTTAACCGTACCTATTCATTTGATTAGCCTTTCTTATGATATCAGAAATATGTGATCTTAGAGATAAATCATATGAAACTAGAATACACAAATCTCTTTGTTCTTTAACACGCTCAAGGCAAAATCAATCTAGATTGGAAGTGTATTTCAACCTGTATCTAATTTTAACCACAACAATTGAATTTTAAAAGCCATAATGAACTCCAAGCCAAAAGTGAATTTAAATTATTTTGAAGTAATGTGCAGTCATCTTTGTCATTGATGCAATAGTGTCATCAGAAAAATAGCTTAGTGTTATCAGAAAATAATTTAGCAGTGGATTTGATCAGATCAGGGATGTCGTTTACATAGATCAAGAACAGGATTTTCCCCAAAATAGAGCCTTATGGGACACCACTAATGATTTTCTGCCAAGAAGATGAACCATCTTGCAGAACTACTCTGTCTTCGTGAAAGGAGAAATGATTTGATCCAACTTAGAACTTTGCCTTGTATGAAGGGAAAGAAATTGTTCACTTCCATTTTATAATCACCATGCAGCATTTTGTATACTTCACACAGATTGGTGGCTGAAAAGATAGTAGTTTGGTTTCATCTGTTGAAAATAATTTAGTAGTCGATTTGATCATATCAGTGACCTCATTTACATAAATCAAGAAAATGGATCCTTATGTGACATCCATAATGATTTTTTGCCAAGATGACAAACTATCTTGCAGAACAACTTTTAGTCATTGTGAAAGGAGGAATGATCTGATCCAACTTAGAACTTAGATAATTTTAGCTCACTCGGTCATTTGAAGTTTCTGTCACATATACAACCTATTAAGTTCAGTTCAATTATGCGCCATGTGTGATACATGCTGAGGCGATCACGTATCTTACGATACATGAGTGACGAGGCAGATTTTTCTCACAGTAGGTTGCCATTTCTTTCTGCGGTAGACCAGTTGCCATCCAAGGCTATAGAACCTGGTCTATCCTGCTATTTGCTCATAGCTGGAGAGAGAAGAGGATTCATACCTTTTCTAAGGGTATTAGCACGTAAGTGATTGTAATGGATTTGACTGGAATTTGAACTTGGCTCTCTGATTCCTCAATCCAATTACTCCACCTTTGGCTCACCTATTAAGTTAGGAATAGAGGTTTTGGCTTTTACCAATTCCATTCTCAAAGCCTTAAACAAGCATTTTTTTATACATTCTAATTAACCATTTTATTAGGTTTCTTTTTCTGTTATATCTTTCTCAACTTTCCATATATCCATACACATTTCCATTTTATAACTACTTTGTTCACTCCAGCCATGAAACATTATTCATATACAACTTTTGTGAGGTGGTCACTGTGCTGCCTTCTCCATGGTTTTGAATTCAGAATAATCCTTCTCCTAGATTGCCTTTTTTTTTATCCAAGGCTATAGAGTCTAATCTAACCCATAGCTGGAAGTGGGGTGAAGAGATAGATTTATGCTATTACCAAAGGCATTAGTGTGAAAGTGAATGCAACAATTTCATATCTTGTGCCAATAACTGTTATACTATTTGCACATCCTAGAAATCATTGACAGATTCAAAACAAAATAATGTGGATAATTTCATTGTAGTTGATTTCAGCAGTTTACTGGTAATTTGAGTCTACGTTCATTCATCAGACTGGAATGAAATTTAACTTAAGTTCTGTGCAGCAGGAAAAGTTTAAAGTTTCCAACATTCTATGACTGTTTACTGATATTATGACCCAAAAATCCATTACGAAACATTTTTGTTTTTCTGTTTAATTTCTTAAATTACTTTCACTATAAAATTAACTTTAAAAAGATTTTTGTAAGTAAAAAAAATATTTAATTTTTTTCTCTTTTTAGGTTACCTCTAAAAAAAGAATTTTTAATTTCAAGAAAAATCATAATTCTTTCAGTTTAAAGCAAATTATATATATTTATCATTGGTAATTATTGCATTAAAGATAAAATCTTTCTTTATACATAAAAAGATTTGATGTCAAAAAACTGTTATCTCTGATAAAATTACCAAAAATATTTTTGAATCAGTGAACAAGTCTGTGCAAAACTTGGTGTTTGGTCTAAGAGTGCAAGACAGACATTCTTCTAATATGAAATTTTTAGTTAAAAGAATTCAGGGAAAAAATGAAAATAATAAAAAAGACCCAATCCATAGATTCCAGATCAATGTTCAAACTAATGGTTTAAGCTCACTTTTGCCAACAAAATTATTGATATTATTTAACATTTTCTCTACTGTATTATTTTTTACTAAAAATTTTGCCTAATACAAGGCTTGAGAACCACTCAAGGTAGAGAATGTCAGTTGAAATGGTAACAATAAATGAAGCATGAGATATGAATGGGTGGTGGTAGGAAGTGGAGATTACAAGGATAAGATAACGACTGACTTGATTTTTTGAAGTCAAAATTGAAGTGCTCAGGGAAGCACCCATATAAGAGTTTATCACTGAAGTTAAGGAATGTTGAGCCTGGTCATTATCTTGATGGGTGGTCACTTGGAAATACCAGATGCTGTAAGCTTGGATGTGCAGGTGATGTAATGGATAATGGCTGGAAATTGTTCATTTTAGTGCTGAATTCTAATTCCTATTGGGTTTGTTGGGTTTCACTAACATGCAAAGAGATTTCATATTCATTTACATGCAAAAAGTTTCATAGAGATGTATATCTTGAAAATGTATATATACATCAACAACAGATAATTTTAATTTTTGTATAGAAGTAGATAGATTCACCTATCACCTGGTTAACATTTCTTCCATCTTTTGAATAGGAGTAGAGGTTTATCCCTTGTTTCCTGTTTAGAATTGAGTTTCTGGTTCCTTCTAAAGTTTTTTCCTTCTCTTTTATTCTCAGTAACCCTTTGCATCTTACTGGCATTATCACTTTGCTTGGATTGAATTGATTTTTTTTAAAAAAAAGAAAAATGTTTAAGTAAAGGAAATACTCCTTTCCCAAGCCAACTTATATGACCATAAAAAAATTTTAAAATTAAAAGGAAATGGTTAACTCAAGACCTTTAGATATTTAAAATAAATAAATTAATACATAAATAATTAAACAAAATAAAAGTAAAATAATAATTACATAAAAAAATGTTCAACAACATTTACTTACTTTCATTTATAAGGCAATAAATTACATCACTTAGCAGCTTCCATAGTTTACTTTTCTTTACACAGCTAGCATCAAAAATATTTTAGAGTGTTCTCAAATTTAAAATTTGATAAGATTGATTAATTGACTCGTTTTCTACAGCTTATCAATCCTTTTCAAGTTATTTAAAGCTAGAAAATATTTTAGATTGTAAGAATTATCTTATTTTTTGGAGATAATGAGTTACGGATACAACGCTTACTAATTAATCCATAGCTGAGAGGAGAAGAAGTAGATTCATACCTTTCTCAAGGCTATATGCAAGTAAGTGAATATAATGATCCCAACTGGAATTAAAACTCAACTCTCCGATTAAAAATTCAGAGCCATTATACCACATGCACATCCAAGCTTACAGCAACTAGTATTCCCAAGTGGTCACCCATCTAGGTACTTGCCAGGCTTGACATTGCTTAACTTTGGTGATTGTACGGGAATTGGTATTTCAATGAGATGTGGCTGTAAGCTTTAAAATTTGAAAGCTTAATGATATTTTTCCTCCATTTTACTTCCATATATAAATACAAGTTACAAAATAAAATTCTCTAGATTTAGCCTTTATAAGGTTCATCAGGTGACAAAGTGTGTTGGTAAATATAAGTTTTCCTTTTGTCTTTTATTTATGTATAAGTATGTACACAACAGCAACAGTGTTAAAACTGAAAAACAAAACATTGGAATGAAATTTGTACAAGATCTGTTTGGAAAGTATCAAACTATTTAATCTTAATGAAAAATTAACCTACCTAGGGCAATGGCAACTTAGTCACCTTCATGGGACACTCTAGAGTCGGGGTGGGTAAAGTTTTGGCTCAGGGGCCACAGTGACTTTTAAAAATTGACAGATTGGCCAGGCCAGCACTTGATGCATACATATCAAACATAAATAGAAAAAATCATTATAATGTTAATACTTACATTCACTTTTAGTGGGAACAGTGTTGTTGATCACCCTTTTTTGCCAGTGCATTGAAGTCTGGTGTTAGTTTTGTTGTGGCAAGTCTCAGAACAGATCTGAAGTGTTCATCACTCAACAGGGATCTGTGGGGTGCTTTATTGGTGTTCATCACACTAAAAGTCATTCATGCACATAAGTAGAGCCAAACAACCTGTATATATTTTTTCTTGCATTTGTACAAGTATTTACTTCTCTGGACATAAATCGTTTTAAAACTGTCCAAATGTGCTATAAACATTTTTACACCCTTTATCCCCAGAAAAGAAAATATAAGAAAAATTGAATAAAAAACTTAAGCACAGTACCTTATCAGTTGTCTTTAATAAAACTTATATAAAAGAGGAATTACTGTGCAAATACACAACTATATATATCCAGACAAGTTTGATTTAAAAATAACAACAAGGTCTATCTGTTTAATTTTTATTATATTTTCCAATATTCAAATTAGGTATCTGTCTATATCTCTGAGATGAGGCATTAGGATTATTTACATTATTCGAACTGTTATCCTCATAGTCATTGCCATATTTACAACATTTCAGCCATTGTACACTCCAGCCTTCTTCAGGTGATTGGAATTTTAAATCGAGTGACTAGACTAGGGGTGGGCAAACTCTTTGGCTCAGGGGCAACACTGACTTAAAAATTGACAGACAGGCTGGGCCAACACCAGATTCATGCACATCAAACATAAACAGAAAAAAGTATTAAAGTGTTAATACTTACATTCACTTTTAGTGTGAACAGTATTGTTGATCACCCTTTTTTGCCAGTGCATCAAAGTCTGGTGTTAGTTTTGTTGTGGCAAGTCTCAGAACAGATCTGAGGTGTTCATCACTCAACAGGGATCTGTGGGGGGCTTTATTGGTGTTCATCACACTAAAAGTCTGTTCATGCACATAAGTGGCACTTGGAAATAAGGCGAATGTGCCACCTAGTAGGATACCAGGTATTACAGGACAAGGTCAAATGAACGCAGTCATAATTCTGTCAATCTTTGGCAGAACAGATTAAAAAGACTAACGGGCTGGATGTGGCCCACAGGCTGTAGTTTGCCCTAGAGAATCTGATATATTTATCTTGTGTCCTCTCCATTTTCCAAAATAGTCTTTAAATTTCTCTTGCCATAAGATACCTTACTATATTCTCTTTACATCTTATTTACATGTGGGCTAGTGCCTTCATCTTTGTTGTTGTTATCACAATGTTTCAGCCATTGTGCCCTACACCCTTCATTGGGCAACTTTCAGAAAATTTTGCACTGAAGCCTTTATTTAATCTTACAGGGTAGATTGTTCTCATTCCACTGACCATGTCTAGGGATATCTTGTCTAGTTCTTATTTAGTATTGTCCAGTTATGGCTCACCTTATTACCATTGAATCTAAGTCTGCACTGCCCAGCCCAGGGATTGAACTCACAATTATTATACCACCAAAATCATAAACCAATGCTTTAATCCATTGAGCTATTGCCATTCAAGTTTTGAAATCTCTTCCCTTTCAATAATTTTAACATTGGCAAAAGCCTGATTACAATAATCCAAATCCAGAATTTAACGGGATTAACAGACCTGCAGGATACAATGCTTTCCCAAAATATAAAAAAAAAATAATAAAAGATAACCAGCATGAAATTTAATTATAAATGTGACAGTCACAAAGTAGACAGGCTTAATGGCATTAGGGTGGAGGAATGAAATAAAATCAATGAATAAACTAATAAATATTAATAAAAAAAAAAATGAAAAAGAAATACATTTTTCCATGATGCTAATAGTAAAGGAACTGGAAATTTTATTACCCCACTTGGCTTCATCAAATGCTGTTAGGTGGCACTATTGAAGTCTATAAAAAGACAAACATTTTCCTCCTTCTCTCTCTCTCTCTCTCTCTCACTCCAAGATGTAGCACTACATGCAAATTATGTCCTCACTAAGATACATTCATTTACCCAGTCCACTGACAACTGAACTCTTTTTCCACTTTCCAACATGTCTTCCAAAATCACTACATATTAAGTAAATCAACCTTTTCTTTGGTCATTCCAACTCAGTGCAAGGCTGACTTAATCTCAGCCATTATAATGATGCTTATCCTTACTTACCTTAACTTCTGGACCAGAAAAAGAAAACAGACATACCCAAGAGACATTGAGAACTTTGTTTCACTACAGATTATATAAAAAAGGAGAATAAATGGTTTGTAATAGAAACCCAAGTTTTTGTATGCTTCTTCTTTGATTGTTTATATATGAACACACACACACCTACAATACACACAAACTTGCAACTTTTAAATTTTATAGCATTTTACTACTAAGTAACTCTATAGAAGAGTGTCAGCTTATGCATGTGCAGTAAACACACCTCTTATGTGTTGCCATGTTATATTGAGGTCTCCCACCTTAGTTCTTGATAGATTTAAAATGGATAGATACAGGTCTCATAAAAACATTTTCCATTACAATTTTAAATTCAGGTTTTGCTTTGAAGCAGTGATAAACTCTTATATGTGACATAATAGAACCTGGCTATTGTTAGAACACACATGAAATCAAGAGGACCCTAAATGATTTTATCTGTCTGAAGTAACTGGTGTTTTTATGACTATCAGTAAAGCCTAAAAGAAAGATCTTTAAAGCAACCACCAATTGATCGAAAGAAATACAGAAGATAGATAAATCTTTGAGGATTAAGCGTCATTTTGCTGTTAGGAAGTTCCACTTGCAGGTTTATATAAGCAAAGTCACAGATAGAAATAGCAGATTAGTTCCATACTGCTAGTTAGTAGGTAGATTCAAGTCAGTTATAGGTAAGTTGCAAGCCATATGTCATGAGGTAGAGATGGGCAGAGGGGTGATAGGAGAGAGCCTTTTGCTGGTCAAAGGGAAATGTTGAGCCATTCATCTGGCATGACATAAGTAGCAGTTGTCTTCTATCTAAACCCTACCAAGATTGTACAAGTGAATCCCTAAATAAACAACCAAATATATAGAAAACCTGATTCACCTTTATGTTTCTCATTGTGGCATTAATTTCACTTTTCATTTTCCTTGTGAACTTTTCTACTCAATCTGATTGGGTCTGGAGTTTCTGCTGTATATCTAGAAATTCTTCACAGAATCCAAAGAAGAATCTGTAATGTTATTGGTCCTAACCTAGTATCTTGGCTTCAATCACTTTCCTACTGCCATAATGGAGCTTCTCTTTACCTTTTCTATAAATATTTTCATGGTAATTGTTCTGATGAACTTACCTCTTTTGTACCTTAACTTCCCAAATTTAAACACAGTACTAGATTGGCAGATAGGTGTCATCATTTTACTGTTGAAATGGCTAGATGTAACTGTAAGCACCATGCTAACAGTTTCTTCTCTCATACTTCTTGCTTGTGAAACTTTCTTTTGGCTTCTTGCTTTCCTGTAAAGTATAACCTTTAAAATATTTCAATGCAATGTCAATTATCATCATCATCTATTTCCCCTGAATCCTGTTCTTTTATTGTCCTTTCTCTCAATAACATTTTCTCAATTTCTTTCACTTTCAGTAACCACTTGTGTCATAGTGGTTTCATTACCTTGTTTGTGATTAAATGAGGAACAAAGGCTTACACCAGCAGGACACATTGAAGACAAGTGGGACAGCAAGTACCCTAACCTAATGAGCTTGTATAAATGGATAACAGAATAGGAATAGTAAAAAGACAAATACTGCTAACAGCTACAAAGGGTAGGAATTTGTAGGAAAACATGACTGCCAATGTCCTGCAGGGACACTGCAGATACAAGAAAGCATAAACTGCATGGATTTAAAAATCTTTTGTGAAGTTTTCAACTGAAATCCTACACTGCCAATTTTACTTGATCTTTTTATTATTATGAGTCTTGATTTATTGTCACATACTGTTTCCTGTATGCTAAAACATTTTTTGAAAGAGAAATGCCCTAAAAATTCACCATGCATCTTAGCACTAACAGGTCAAGTTGCAGAGATGAGTTTACTCTTAAAAACACCAGATACAAGATACAAGCAATCATGAATCTCAGACACAATATAAGCTTACAATTATCATTCATATGTAATAAATACCATATATCCCATTAGTATCATACATATTATTTTATTCAAGTATTGATAATAATCAGTAGGCAGCTTTCCACTAGTACTGTAAGTCTTTCATTCATTGAGGCATATCATATAATTTCTTAACAAACCCCAATGTTAATTACTGTAATAACATAAATGAATAGTCGATTATATCTTCATACCATAATAGCAGACTGTGGTAGTGACAATGCAAAAGCAACACACCATTTTTGTGCTCTTCAACACAGCCCTGAAACATCAGCTGGGAGTTGAATGAAAACATACTGTTTTTTGAGGTGCCTTGTTTCAGCAACGGTAGGTTGTTTCTGATGTAAAGCATTGTGCAAAACTATTGGAAATCTGTGTAGTTTGTTGCACCTTGCTGCAAGCCTGTAGATTTTGATGTCTAGGGTCATAATTGAAGCTAATCAGTATGCTTCATTTAGCAGTGATGACTGGCAGTAATGTGGAAATGTTAGCCTCAAACTACTCTTTGTTTTTGTGTATCTATTTTCCATAGGTTGATACTGCAGCATTGTAGATGGTGACCCGAAGGGAGTTCCATCTGTCTTCCACATACTGTGATGAGTTACTGAGAATGATCTCCATAAGAAGTGTCCATCTGGTTTTTATTTGGATAGATGGTCTTGCTAGTGTTAATTCTCAATTGGCATTTTTTCTTTAAATGAAGATTCTTAGGTTTTAACTTTACCTTTGATGAGATCAGAGAATGGTCAGTTCCACAGTCAGTACTGTGGTAAGTTCTGGTATTATAGATGTTGTTTTAGAGAGTCGTGTCTAGGGATGATGAGATTCAGCTAGTGCCAATGATTTAAGCTTGGATGTTTCCAAGATGCTTTGTGGCAAGAGTTATTCTGGAAATCAGTATTTTTCACACACAATTTGTGATAGTTGCAGAACACTTGGAATATCTGGCCATCTCATTCATTTTCCATATTCCATGGCGATATAACACATTTGGCCAGTACACTTGATCAGCACCCCCTCTTGCAATGAAGTCTTCTAGAATGTAAATATTTTCATAAGCTGGGATATGCTTGACAATGCTGTCAGGTTGAGCTTAGAACTGGTCTTTGACTTCAAGCTTGGCTTAGAGTGTCCGTGTATAGATGCATATAAGGTTTACAAAGCCTTCTATAGAGACAGGCAAAAGGTGAGAATTCTCTCTGTGCCACTTGCTAGAGGTTCAGTCATACAGAACAGGGTGTTCCTGACAGTGAATCCAATTAAGTGTTCCCTGCATTTATTGACTCCTGCCAAGTGTGGTGTTCCTCCTTTAGAAATCCACTGTCCAGAAGTTGTGTTAACTGTACAGCTGCCATGCCAATGTTCAGTCTAGATCACAATTGATCACTGCAGTTTTGCGAGCGTCATCAAAATCACCTGTGGACATGGTTTGCACGTTTCAGCTTGCAACACAAAGAGCTGGTTTCTTCATTCTTTTTCTGTTTGTTTGGTGCATGGTTTTGGTCTGCTCATTAAACTAGCAGCTCTAAACTTGATGCACCCACTAAAGCTCTGTATGTTTGAAACTCTAGTCAACTACTGTCCAAGGTGTTGACCAATGGTATGCAGTGATCCCTTCCATCATTGAAAACCCATGGTGTCCAATTCTGTACCAGTTGAGCATGGACCCATAAAATGCTGTCTCCCATATTATGCATTCACCAGGTGGTAAGACTGGAGAGGCCTCTCCATGACACAGGCCTGGGCAATAGCATAAGGTAACTGTACCAATATGCCACCCCACTCTTGGACAAGATCCAAAGTAATACAGGGCATTACGTTTGGGAGATGAGTTGGCTATAGGAATTGCTGAAAGGTTGTCAGTGTTGACAGCCAAAGACCTCCAGTGCTTCATTCCAGATTTTCTGTCTGGATTTACTCTCATAACATTTTCCATGCTTGGATATAGCTATGAGGCAGCAGAGGTTTAAAATCAAAGTTTTCATTCCCCTTGATGGACTACCTTCCTGGGCTGATGAGCTCTATCTACCTGATATATCTACTTATGTGCCAGAGGTCCATCTTTGCACCTTCTCTCACTTAGCCTCTGAAAACAGTCTATATCTATTTGAGAAGCATGCCATGGAAGCATTTTATAGACAGTAGGAGATTGTACCTACTACCACACCCAGCTATGACAACATATATAATGTACATATACAGGGTGTGATGGCTAAATTGTCTACATTTTATATTTTTAATTTCTCACAAGTGCATTGTTTTATATTTTATTGACTGAACAGTATAGAAGAGTCAGTTGGGCAACATCTGTGAGAAAAAGATCACGATGACGCAATTCACTCCACCAGAAATTTGGAAACAGTATGCTGTACAGCTTGGCATTTGCAGTGGAAGCTCCAGTACAAACATTTCAGAGTGTTTGGGTGTCATGTGTCATTCTTAGGACAGTGCAGAGGATTTGGAAAGAGCTGGAGGAGTCTAATGGTGATTACGAAGGCAGCTGAGAAAACTAACTCTGATCGTTCTGATAAGAAAAGAAATCCTGAATCCGTGGGTGAGAGCCTCAGACTCAACATAAAGACTGATATCAAGTGCCTTGAGGAGGTAGTGCTGCCCGGGGTCAAGAGGGTGGATGCAAAAAGACAACAGGACTCTGCAACATGCCACACAAGCAGGAGAACCCAGTCATGGCTGTCAGACAATTTCTGAGACCACATCCTTTAAC
Organism: Acanthosepion pharaonis; assembly: GCA_903632075.3. Taxonomy (NCBI): domain Eukaryota; kingdom Metazoa; phylum Mollusca; class Cephalopoda; order Sepiida; family Sepiidae; genus Acanthosepion; species Acanthosepion pharaonis. Next base: position 1,367,013 of record CAHIKZ030000824.1, on the reverse strand, counting down.
TCCCCAGATTGCAACCACCTTGATTATTATGTGTGGGGCCCAGTTAAGCAAGAGACCAATAAAACTCATTGTAACAGCAAAGATGAACTGAAGGCAGGGATTATGGTAGCAATAACCAGCTTAAACAAGGAGACCATCCAGAAGAGTTGCAGGAGATTCCAAAGTCATCTGGAGGCCATGATTGAAGCCAATGTCGATTTTATTGAATAAATTTACTCTATAGTATTACAAGATATTTATGTGTAATTTTGGTAAATATATCTGTTAAAATGAGATGTCAATGTTATTTTCATGTTGTGTAATTTAAACAATGATTTATTCATTGCACCCTGTATGAAAAATTACAAAGATTACATGTTTTAGAAACTCCCCCCAAAATTAACTTTCATTTAAAACAAAAACACAAAAAAGCAACACAAATTGCTAAACAGTCATAGATAATTAAACGGAGATCAAAAATTTTAGTAACTGTGGAAAAAGAAAGTGAGAAAGAAAAAGTAAAATATGATTACAGATATAAGCCAGATATTTTTTTTTCTTGTACAATACAACAAATAAAAAGAAATAAAGACTTGATTATTTGATTATAGAATTTATTACAGTTATTGCGCATTGAATACTACAAAAGAGTGAAAGACTTGTCTAAGATCAATCTATGTTGCCAAAAAAATACAATCTGGATGTGAACATCAAACACCACTGAGTCAAAGACTCAAAATCCATTCAGTCATATCAATTTTTTGTTTTTTAATTGATTTTTTTTTTTTTTAACTTTTTGGTCATTTTATTTTTATCAAATTATTTTTTCTTTTTTTATTTTTGTACAAAGAAACAAGTAAATGCACACATCATATAAACATAACTTTTTTTATAAAAAAATAAAAATACAAAAGGGATATATATGCGTATGTATGTATATATGTATTTGCATGAGTGTATGTGTGTGTGTGTGTGTGTAAAGAGAAAGAGATTATGGGGATTACCAACAACTAATGTTTAAAAATATGTTAAATAAATAATCATTTGCTATGATAAATATTATACAGATTTGGATATGCAAGTGTAATTAAAAAAATAAAAAAGACCCAAAAAGTTTAAATAAATGAAAATTAATGTTGAACTGTTTTCTTTCTCAAAATGAAATCTACAGTAGAAACTACATCTTTAAATTAAGTTTTTCATTATTATTTTTTAAACAATACAAAAAATAATATATGATTTTACAGATTTTATTATTTAATGTGGTAATAACAATAGCAATAATGAATGGATAATTTAATGAAGATAGATTAATGAAACAAATGATAATGATTCTTGAAAATAATAACAATCACAAAATAATAAATTGCAATTTATTCTAATTTGGGAAATTGATAACTGATTAATAACCTTAAAAAATAAAGAAAAAAAGGACTCACAGTAATATTTTATAAGTAATTACAAATTACTTCAATCAAATATTTTTATGTAGGTTTATTTTGTAATAATAATTACATTAATATATTTTGAAATCAAATATAAACATGTAAAAATAAACAGTTAGTTTCCAAACACCCAACAGACCCAATTAAAAGTAATCAGAGACATAAATTAAATAATAATTTATAATAACAATAATTGTAACAAATTTCATAACAAATTTTATAAAGAAAACAAATAAGCATCAATAATTTAGATCTTGAGAAATTCTATTTTGTTTTACTTTCATATTTAGATTTATTTCTTTTGTGTAATTTCTCACTTAAATTGACCAAGTAAATATTGTTACTTTTTTTAACTTTCAGAATATTTAATAATTTTATTAAACGAAGCAAAATTATCCCCCTCCAAAAAAAATTCAAGTTAATCTTTTTTTTTTAAATCAAGAAAGAAAAACAAACTAGTAAGTGAGAGAAAAATAAAAGGATAAATGAATATTAAAAGTATTTCTAAATAATTTTAAGGAGGGTTGCTAAATCTGTATTTTCATTTCCATTAAAGTGGTACTGAAGACTAATAATAATTTAATATGAATCAGAAAAGTAAGTGATTGGCAAGTTTTAGTCAAAAGTTATTTCTCAACTTTTATATATAAAATGTAATTCTCAAATTACATTTATCTAACACAGACAGAAAAAGTATCTCAAAAGTCATTACAAAAGTTGAAAAAAATTAAAATTTTAAATATTTACAGATCTTTAGTGTGTGTGTGTGTGTTTTCTCATATATTTTATATTACTTTAGACTTGTCATTGGCATTCTCATATTCTTGTAATCAATTCACCCCAAGCAAGGCAATAACACTACTAACATGCAAGAGGCTACTAGAAGTGAAAGAGAAGGAAAAGACTTTAGAAGGAATTGGAAACCCAATAATAGTACAAATTTCAGAGTTCAGGTACAAACGTTAGAGGTATAGAGTTGAATTAGACATGAGAAGTAATTGGAAGCCCAATCCTAAACAGCAAACAATGGATAAACCTTTACTTTTGTTCAAAAGACCAGGGAGGAGTGTAATATATTTTGTTATTACTTCAGACTTGTCATTGGTATTCAAGCGTTATAGTATTTTGTTATTCTTTTGCCCCAATTTTCCAATATTAATTTATTTTATCTCCTTCCCTTTTCAAAATTAAAAATGGCGATGTACAGTTATAAAACTTAACTGACAATGTTAAAGTATTGTCATTGTCTAATGTCTGAAGATTAGTTTATTCTAGAACAATACCACAATAGTAAAGCACTCACTGAAGACTAAACCTGTTAGCAATGGCTTTCATAACTAGCTCATTAGCCATTACTCTAATAGACAATACTTAGTGATGCTAAGATTAAAGACTACCTGCTCATAACTTAAACATTATTGGTGGGTCATTGCAACTGATGATATTAAGAAAAATGGACAACCATTTTTGATGTGATAATGATAATATCAACAGTGTTAATAAAATAAACATTAATGAAGATATAGAACAAAAAGATTTTTAAAAAATCTTGATAGTAAAATGAAATCAAAAATGAAATGTACTGCCAAAGAGTAACTAATATCTTTATTTCTATTTGTTTTATTTAACAACCCAATGTCCAAATCAATGAATAATTTAATTAAGCACAAGTAATTTCAACAAAAGATTTCTGAAGCAGTTTGTGATTTAATCAAAACTCACTGAACTAGAAAAAAATACTATGCTAACATGAAATCAAATTTGCAATTGTCAGTTTATCATGAAAATTGAAAATGAAAGGCTTATGTCTTTTATGCCACAAAAACAAGGATGCTAAATAATAAAAGATTATTGGTGAATTCTATTAAATTCTGGCAGTTATAAATCTCTTGTATTAGATAACCCCCTTGCATGCAAGACTTTAAAAATTTTTAACAATTAATGAAAAATAAAACGGGTTTATCACTCATCAAGCTTAAAGCTGGTTGCCTAGTAGAATAGGGACACCTACTAGCTTACATTTTTTAAATTATGTCATTTTTATAAAATGGATGATTTTCTTTTTCATTCTAACAATATACAAAGAACAAGCTAATAACCATTGTATCAAAATTAACATAGCTACCTTAACAGAAAATTAAAGTGAAAGGAATTCATATTTTTCTGTTTAGCATTATAGCAATGGAACAAAGCATAGAGAAGGGTCTAACCCTTTCTCAAATAGATATGATTAGAATTTGAAATTGAGAATCAAGTTCACTTTTCTGATTGCTAACCATTAAACAAATTTTCAGTTTAAATCCTTCCCAAAATGTTAAGTAAATGATTAGATATAAAATGTCTAGAATCTTGCAAACACTCAATTCAAAAATCTAAATCATAAACCCCAAGTAGCTGCAAATACTGTTTTTGACCTGGTAGCATACAAATCTCATTTGGACATTAAGGATCCATATCCAAGACAGTACCTCTCCATAATATTGAAAAAAGAAAAGGATAATTAGTTTGCAGTTGAATAACTGTGTAATAATGTCAAGAAAAAAAATTTGTGAACATGAAAAATTGGTGGGAAACAATGACAATCATAAAATTGGAGTTCATGATTTACAGAAAGATAAATTGAATTCTTAACCAATCAGGTAGTTTGTTTGGGATGTCTGGAAAAAACTGTCATCTAAAGATTAAGAATAATTTACAATAACTTACACTGAAAAATAAATTTTGCTTATTTAAATACAACAAATAAAACTTTGAAAGCGAGGAATATCAATGAAACTAATTTTATGAACTCTCTGAGAATATTAATTCATATTCAAAACATCTGAATCATTCAGCAAACTAAGGTTCTAACTGTTTGCAATATGAGTTCTTGTTGGCTTGTCACACATTTGTATGCATAACATTTTGGCATTTCGTGTCTTTTTATAAAAGCATAAAAAGTGGTTTCAAGGTTGATATTTATGAATCTTAGCTTAGTCCAGCATGGAGACAAATATGCAGAAATAGCATGATAGGAAGGCTGTGCTTCACTAATCTTACAAGTATGAAGGGCTTACCAGCCTTGAAAATCAGTATTTCAAAATCCTGACTTTTACCTGGGCTTGAAAGCTAACCTACTAGCAGAAAAGATTCAACTACTTCAGCCATGAAGCAGACATTAGAAGTCTAAATATTTGATCTGGAATCAAATTCATCTTGTCAGTATATCTTTGAGCTTCAAAAACGACAGGCCAGGATGATTATTCTACTTTGGAGAAAAATCCGCAAAAAGCATCCTTATTCCAACACTCCTTTTATTAAATATTCAGAAATTTTCACCCACCTCTTAATTTAGGATGTGAGCATTTTAGGACAAAGCATTTCATTTGAATATTTCATAAAAGTTGTTGGAATCAGGCTGTCTCAGGTGGAATCTTTTCTCTCTCTCTCAAAAAAAATCATCCCAATCTATTTCAAACTTGAAAATTTGTAGCTGGTGAATTTACAAGCCCAACCATAAAATCAAAAGATTTAAATTTAAATTAAAAAGCATAAAAGTTTGATTTTTTGTATGTGTAACATGCAGAGAAATATCTTTTATAGAGATTACAAAATAATAGTAATAAATTGATTTTCCAGTGATGCGAATTTTTGATTAAGTGGTCTGAGAAGATAATTGGTTTAGCTTGTAGCAGCAGTAAGCAAAAGTAAATAGATTTGGGTCATGTAAGTCAGAGAAAAGGTATTTTTAAAAAAACTATCCCAGACTCTAATGCTGCTTTTAATATTCATAATAATGTTGTTATTATTATTATTATTTCAAAATTTATAATCACTTTTCTACCAGATGAGCTTTTTGAAAGTTTCCAAAACTGGATACAATAAAACATACTTCAATGCTTTACAAAAATCATATCTCCAGAGTTTTACAACACATTTGTACCTGTTCTTAATAGATTATCATGTGATACAAGGTAATGCTAACAAATTTATATCTATTTGGCATTTTTTCAGTTCATTCTACTTTTTCACATACCCATAAAAATAATTAATTCTGCAGTTTGCATTAAAACAATGTTAAAGAGTTCTTGGCCCAACCAAAAACAATGATCCAGTGCTGTGAAATATACATGCCATTCTACATATTCATCCAACACACTTGGCACATAGTTCTAAAATTTCTTTAACTCTTAAAACAAAAAAAAAAAAATTCCAATATTGGGTCATTGATTTTGGAAAGGGAATCAAAATTTTTCAGCACACCCTCATATAAAACATTTTAAACCCATACATAACATTAATAGAATGTATTTTATTATTACAAAATGAATTGTGATTCATGCTTATGCATTTTACAAATTGTTTATTTTTCTTTTTTAAATATTCTTAAATATGTAGTTAGAAAAATAATATCTAAATACAAGGACCAATTTCTACATTTTTTTATATTATTGCAAAGATTTTCATCCTAAATAAAAAAAGAAAAAAAAAAAGAAGAGTTTTATGCTAAATTACTAATGGTCATAAATGAACTATTTACATTGTTTGAACTGTTGACCTCATCTTTATTGTCATAATCACAATGTTTCAGCCATTGTACACTCCAGCCTTCTTCAGGTGATATATGTTGAAATTGTGAACCAATGCCTTTATTTAATTCCACATGTCATGCCTTTTCTGGATATCTCAGTCTTTCTTAATTCCCTTTAGTAACTCAACTTTCCAAGTTTTTGTTCACCTCTGCTGTCGCCAGGTATTGAACTCACATCTCTTTGGGTCAAGTCTCTTTTGGATTACTTCAACCAACACTTTTATCCATTGGAATATGTGTCCTAAATGTCATGAATACATCAATAAAGAAGAGGACAAAAGCCCAAACAATGTAAATAGTATAAATAGTTACAATACCTCATCTCAGAAATATAGACAGATGAATGAACTTTCTAAATATTGATAGTTTCAATTGCATCATGGAGGTTTGAAGACTAACAGTGAATTTTATTCTTTATTGGGTCTGTTTACCTATTTAGTATAAAAATGCATACCCATAAAAAATAAGTTTCATTCTGTGCTTGCCTAGTTTAAGATAAAAAGAAAAATAACTTCACACAACCAGGTTGGTAATGAGGGAGACATTTTCAAGGTTGAGTGCATGTAAGAAAAAGAGATTCAATTTAAACAAAAAAATAAGTTCCTTTGTTTTAAATGAAGCATCATTTGAAATAGTTTCTTTTTTCACAAATATTTTGTTTGTAAGAATGGTATAAGAATAAGTTAAAATAAAATTTAGCCCTTTTACTGTGTAAAAAAACAAAACTGCATATTGTAGACAAAATGTGCATATTGATAGCAATTACTCACTAATGCAAGGGTGGGTGAGTAAGTAAGGATTATTTATCTGAAGGTAGCTAAAAGGGGTATGAGAAATATGTGGATCAGGAAAGAAAAATGAGTGAAAAGTGGATAATAAGTGGGAGGATATGAGCTTAAAGAGAGATTAAATAAGGAGTGAAGTGTAAAAGAAAGAAAAACTGTGAGAGAAAGAAAATATAGATGTAGTAAGAATAAAAAGAAAGAAGGAAAAAAGGAAAAGGAAGAAAAATGATAAAGAGAGGGAAGGAAATTAGAATAGAGAGTGAAATAAAGATTATAGTCCAGGCATCATTATCAGAAAAACAGTAAATTCCAAAGAAGTAAATTTAAAACTAGCAGATTTTTTTTAAATTTTATTTTTTATTCTTGGAATAGACATTTAGATAAGCTAAAATTCAAAGACTCTGGAGGAATGCATATGCATTTTATCATGAAAAGTTTACTTTTTTTTTCTTTTTTTTTTTTTAAACCTTTATTATTATTTCATTTTTGGTACAGATGTCCATGTGCTAACACTCTGAGTGGTCATCTCATTAAAACGTCTTACAAATTCTTGGTATCTACACAAGTTGAAATATATTTACAAAAGACTGTCCACACTAGGAACATGTGTCAGGATTCAGACTTGGGAGCCATATCACCTGCATTTATCAAACTCTCTGTTTGTTCCCGATCTAATTCTCGCATTCTGAAAAGAGAAAAAAAAAACAAAAAAAAAACAAGATTTTTAATGTATGAAATTTGTTTTCCAAATATAGAAACTATATTTATTTTGCATAAAAATATTTATAAAAACAGAACAAAGCATTACCTTAAAAACAAATTAAAATTGTAATAGTTTTTCCAGTAATTATCACTCATTATCTCCAACTTACACAAATTGAGTAAGCATTTATTGAATTTCCCCAAATATTAGCTGAAACAAATACTCAGTGTGCAGTGAAAATGTCATTCATGTTTGGCACTTACACAGATTCCAAAGTCTGTGTAAACATTATTTAGTTGTTATGACTATCACTTCAGGTTCTACTTACAGCTATTATATAATAGAATTGTAGACAAAAAAAATTATAACATTTTTGATTGAATGCTGGTACACATTTCTGGATGTTGATTTTCTTCATCAGCTAAAGGTTTACACTGATTTAATTTTTAAGCCCAAATGCCAAGGTACAATTAAAAAAAATAAAATCAATTAAAATCTTTGCCTGATGAAAGGAATACACATCCTGAAACAAGTACCAACATTCAAAAATGTTACAATTCTATTGTGTCAGTTGTATAATAGTTCAGTAATTATTTTTTTTTTATGTTTATATAAGTGAACATTGAAGTCAACACTCAGAGGCAACAGACTGTTTCGTGCTAGATGTAATCATCAGACCACATGTCAAAATGTTTTTTCATTATGAGGTTATAATCTCGTTGGTGTACATGTTTGTTTGTGTGTGTGTGTGTGTGTGTGTGTGTGTGACATGCACACAAACATGTATACCAATGAGATTATAACCTAATAATGAAAAAACATTTTATACAAAAATGAATATTTTTCAACAATGTCTTTCTTTACCATTGTACTGAATTTTGTGGTGAATATAATTCATGTAAGTGGAACATTTTACAGTGAAAATTTCATATAAAAACCCAGCTAATAACTACAGACTATATATATATATATATATATATAAACAACAATTTGGTATACACATGACTGACCACAATTACAGTTCATATGCACTATATATCATGAATATGGCAATAAAGATGAGGACAACAGTCCAAACAATATAAATAGTTACAATACCTCATCTTGAAAATATAGACAGATTATTATTGCTATTATATATATATATATATATATATATATATATATATATATATATATATATATATGGTAATTTACCCATGCACACGTGGACTCTCTCAGCTATAAATAAGAGCAGGTACTGCCTTTTGGAGAGGAAAGTTTACAGCAGTCAACAGCCGGATTGAACATTCTTGCTGTAACACTCTCGTTTGTATATGTTTGTATTATTGTTTCTGTTAATATATTTAACTCAATTCCTCTCTTATGTCTTTATTTATGGCCCTAACAAGGCCACAACAATATATAACACACACATACACAAGGTTAAATCAATAAATCCATAGTTACTAGATGTGAAATGTAACACACATTTTCACATCACAAAAATGATTATTTTTTTAATAGATGATCAATATTAAGTATTTTCTTTTAACACCTAAGTGGAAGAATTTAGCCAAAACAATTAGAACTTTACATTCAGGTAAGTATACAGGCTCTGATGGGTAAATTGTCACCATTTTATATGTTTAAATTTCACACATATGCATTGTTTGTCTTTGATTTTGTTGACTGCACTGCATAGTAGAGACAGTCTGGGAGAAAAAGAGCACCATGACACAATTCACTCTAACAGAAATTTGGAAATGGCATGCAGTACTGTTTGGCATTGATGCTGGAAACTCCAATAAAAACATTTCATAGTGTTTTGGGTGTCAATCTGAGAATAGTGCAGAGGAGTCGGAAAAAGTTGGATGAATTTAATTACGAAGGTACAGCAGCTTGAAAAACTCACTCTGATCATTCTGATAAAAAAAAAAAAGAACTACCAAATTTGTTTGTGAGGGCCTCAGATGGAGGCCTACATCAAGTGTCTTGAGGAGGTCAAGAGGATGGCTACTGGAAGACCTTATATCTGGCAAGAGGACTCTGCACTATGCCACACAAGCAGGAGACATCCAGTTATGGCTGTCAGACAAATTTCTGTGACCACATCATCCCTTACATCTGGACACCTAACTCCCCAGATTGCAAACCCCTTGATTATTATGTGAGGGGTGCAGTTGAGCGAGAGACCAACAAAACTCTTTGTAACACCAAAGATGAACTGAAGGCAAGGATTATGGCAGCATTCATCAAAAACAAGGAGACCGTCCAGAAGAGTTGCAGGAGATTCCAATGTTGTCTGGAGGCTGTGGTTGAAGCCAATGGCGATTTTATCGAATAAATTTACTCTTTAGTTTTTGAAAGATAATCATGTGTAATTTTGGTAAACATATCTGTTAAAATGAGATGTTAGTTTTATTTTCATGTTTGCATAATTTAGATGACAATTTATCCATCGTACTCTGTATCTTCCATATCACATTTTTAGCACATTGTACTTTAAAGGTGGCAGGGATGACCTGACAAAGAGACAGGGTGGACCTGTGGTAGTTCTAAGCGAGCTGTAAGATATCTTGTGGCATTTCTACAATTAAAAATATGTAACATTGTAAATCATGAAAACGTTTACTTAAAAACTTTATATGCAAAGCTACAGAGAGTTTTAATATTTATTGACAAAGAAACAAGACTCAGCAAACCAAGTTCTATTTCTGGCTGAGTCTATTTATATTCACTTAAAATGAATACTCTTGTTAAAGGCATGAATCCACTTCTCCCTATGCTTTACCATCATTGCTAAATATCTTGATCATCAACAGCTACAATGACTGTGGGAGAAGAGAATCGGTAAATGAGAACACAGACAAATCATTTTTCCATAACAAACTTACTTTCAGGTAAGTATAACAGGAATAGAAGCCACAATTGGTATAACCTCCCCATTCAAATACTAATTTACTAAGCATAGCTTAGATGTAGCACAAGGCCGAGATTAAGAAACATCTAGTGATGATCAAACATACTTCTCAGTTTTAATTGACTCTACAAGATGGTTCATCCAGCCTTAATCATGTCTAACCACCTTCCTCACCAGAAAAGCTTTAGTCATCAATGACTCGACCATGCAGCATATAGTATTGGGTTACATGGTATCAGTAGCACTTGTAGAGTGACCTGACCTAAATAATTCACATAGCTTTTATTCCATCATTAGAATACAAAAATGGCTTTACTATTTCTTCTCTAGCTGTACAGAGAAATCCAAAGTGCTTTATTTATTTCTGATTCTAATGAATTAAAAAGAGAAAAAGTTCTGTTGAGTTTATTGTTTCCTAAAAAAACAACACAAGTCACATGGAAACATTGGTTCATGTTTGATAACAGCATCAAGTCTTGTCAATACTTAGATTGGTGACTACTTTGGAATATCAGAAACCGTAAGCAGCTTGTGACTTAATGCCAGATTTTTTTTAAATAGGGGTTGAAATATATGATTTTTTTTTTTTATGATACCAGGATCTGATATAGTTTATATATATATATATATATATATATATATATATATATCTTTTTATTTGCACACTTAAAAATAATTGATTGTGACTGTGATTCCAATTAACATTGTCTACTGTAGAGATCGTATAAGTAGAATTCTAAACAATTGTCCGAAGTTCTGAGATAATATATCATCAGAGCTTGATTTATCCAAATAAGTATCCTGATCTCTGTTGCTTTCAAGAAAACATTTTAGCTGATCAACTTTCCAACCTTCTTCAGGTGAATGGTACAACTGGGAAACTAAGAGATTTTTTAATAGAACCCTTCAATGCACTCATATGGTGTGCTGGTCTAATTTTTTTTTCTGTCACAGCCTAATGCCAGTTCTGGAAATAAAATTGTGTTAAATTTCTTGTTTTAGTTGTATGATCTACAAGATCCTATAAGTGAACAAACAAGAACATTCAAAGTGCATTACAGAATAAACCGGATTACTTATAACAATGAGTATCCTGATGAAGTCCACTTCCTTGGAACAGCAACATGTGACAAAATAAGAAGTAAGACAGCAAAGCACAGAGAAAATAAAGAGTTATGATAAAAAATCTCTCAAAGATAACTGAATACAATATTCAAAAGAATGGAGAGCTCACAATCAGAAATTTTGTAATGAAAGTAAAAACAGAAATGTGAATAAATAAGTTGAAACTCATAAATGTTTTTAATGGTTTTATTTTTTAAGTGATTTGAAATTTCAGAAATTATATCCTTAAGACTGTCAAGATAACCTTTAATTATTCAAGGGTCCAATCACTCTTTTTGTGGTCATGATTTTTATTTCAACTTTATTCTGATTATCAAAAAAGATTTCATTTAACTTAGATTATCAGACTGAAAAACAAATGTGTACAAACTTCTTAAAAAAAAAAAAAAATAAATAAATAAATAAAAATTTTACACATTTCTTTTAATCAAAATTTATGAAAAAATCTGCATGTTTGAAGATTCAAGAAGCAAATACAGAAATTTTCAACTTACATATTGTAAT
>CAHIKZ030000824.1:1325000-1350000 GCA_903632075.3 Acanthosepion pharaonis | reverse complement strand
TCTGTTTTATCAAAGTTGTAACATGACACATAAACCTGACACCTGGACTAAAAATCTCAGACCTAATTACTAGCAGTCTGCACCTTTATAACTGGATTAGCACAGATTCTAGACTGAGTAGAATCTAGAGCCACTGGATACAATTACATCACCTGAATAACCAGAGATTTTATAAAACATGCAAGTGTGCATCAAGGTGCTATGTGGTGGGGTGCTGAAGCCGCCACTCCTGCTGAAACCGAGAACCAAACAGAAGATTAAATTTGTCGTCTTGGCCTCAATTTATGATAATGCTGTTATACTTAACTATCATTTGCCTAAAATCATTATTGCCATTAATTTTCAAAATAAATGAAACTTTATTTAAAATATTTTTTCTCCAAAACATTAGCTTCTAAAACTTTTATGTAAGTCTTATATGTGGAAAACGTCTATAAGTCTTGTTCTAGAAAATAAGTAAGAACGAAAGCCAAAATAAATTGTGTATCTAAAGTGAAAATAAAAAAAATGCTTACAGCAAGATAATATATCTATGATTGATTTGTATTTTTTCAGCTTATTAAGCGTTTGTGAATTATTTAAAGACATAAAAAAAATTTGCATTTTAACAATAATTCTTTTTATTTTTTTGTGGGTGAATATTGCAATAACAATTTTTTGAGAATAACAATGATTTTTCCAGAAACAAGTCTTATTATTTAACCCATAGCTGAGGGGGAGAAGATGGAGTCATACATTTCTCAAAGGTAATTGCACATAAGTGAATGCAACAAACCAGACTGGAATTTGAACTTGGCTCTTTGATTCCTAATTCAAAGCTATTATCCATTACACCACCCACACATCTGATAATATATCTAAAAAAAACTATTCATGAGAAGGCAGAATTATATAATCAGGAATCTTTAAAATTTAACATTTGATTTAACTCTATGACTTTTTATTTTGTATGTAAATACACTTGAGTCAAATCTATATCAATCATGATCACGTGCCCCATAAACTATTAGGGTCATAGGAGCACCTCATGTATTGCAGCTGTAACAGTAGTGTTGTGTTTTGAGCAAGGTAGCATGATGGAACCCACCCCACTTCTTGCTGGAACTCATAGTTTTCCTTCTCCTAAACTAGTTAAAAAAATTGAAAACCCGCTTTCTGATTCCTCATTCTAAGCAGCTAACCATTCCATCATTGTGCATCTACTTATATCAACAAAGTTAATTAAAATACTGCAATAACATTATTGGGGGAAAAAAAAAAGAACAAAAAAAAAAAACCCTATGGTAGGACAATTTGATTATTATTTCTTTTTTATCTAGCCTTATATCATAAAAAAAATTACTAAAATATTTGATAGCAGTTAATCTTTGCAGAGTTTTAGAAAACATAACAAATCCCACACAAATGAATTTTGTGAGAAAATCTATTTTCTTTTAACCCAACTGTATTTCTTATTACTATGAACATTATTTTAGATTATACATATATTTGAATAGACTTCCAAGGATCTAGGCCAGTAGACATTAATTTTGGTATTTGTAAATAAACAGGGATGTCTACATTAACAAGTGTAGCTATTAAAATAACATTTATAGTAAAAATGAAAATCTATACAACTAACATGAATTGGAAAGATTATATTGAATCCACTTCTAGGTCAGCTGCTGAGAAGGTTGATTCACTGTATTGTACAAGACAATTTTTCTCTCCAGAATCTATCATATACATCTAAGTCTACCATTTATCCATGCTTAGAATATTGATGCCAGATATGGTCTAGTGCCCTTGCTATTTACCTTGAGCTCTTTGATAAAATCCAAAGAATCAGCAATATTATAGGTCCTGATCTGGCAACTGGGTTTCCATCACTTTCCCACTGCTGTAAGGTTGCCTCCCTGTGTCTTTTCTATAAATATTTTCAACGTAAGTGTTCAGATGAGCACTTCGCTATGGTACCTAGAGTTTTTGAATTTAAATGCAGTACTAGACTGGTATTGAGATCTCATCAATTTACAGTTGAGCTGGATACATGTAGCTGTAAATTGTATGCTAACAGATTTTTTTGCTGGCACTTCTCACCTGTGGAACTCCCTTCCAGCTCCATGCTTTCCAGCCAACTTTAATTTGCAAAAATTTAAATGCAATGTCAATTGCTATCTACTGTCCTCCTGATTACTCTTTTTTTTCTTCCTGCTAATTATTAATGTTTCTATTCCTAATTCTTCCACACTCAGTAACCCCTTGTGTCTTAGTGACTTTACTGCCTTGCATGGGGTGAAGACAATTAAAAAAAAATGCAACTCAATTAGCAACAATCTACAGAGATCCTTATTACTCATGAGAAGAAGAAGTGATGTGTATAATCACATGACCACTGAGGTGAAGAGAAATAGTAAAATAAACTTCTTTTTAATAAAATAGGTTCTACAAATAAAAATGATCAGTAGTTCTTGCCCAAATTTTGTTAGATATGGTGTTTTATGTGCAGATTGGTTCGAAGTAATTTCCTCATCTTTGTTGTGTTTTCTGTAGGGTACATGACTGAAATGCACAGGATGTTCTCATAATATAGTGGTTATTGGCACAGAAAGTTGTACTGGTGTGAGCTGAATTCAAATTCTGGTCAAGTTCATTGTATTCACTTTTGCAGAAATACCCTTCTTCTCCAGCTCTGTGTTAAATATCAGATAAAACTAAGCTATCTTAGCTTTGGCTGTCTATCAGTCTAGGAGAAGGACATTGATGAATTCAAAACCAGTTGGGCATGCCCTCCCCCCTGTAACACTACCCCATAAAAAAAATATCACAGTAGCAACACCTAACATAATAATTTGATAATATTTTAGGTTAATTAATCTTTGTTGTTTATTTTATTTATGCCTTATACTCCACAGGGGAGTCTAATAGCACTGAGGAGGAATAAAAGCAAGACATGACTGAAGTGTTGGGAAGAAAATAAAACAACAATAATGAAGAAATTAGTTCAAACCAAGCAACATACAAGGATTATTGGTCATGTTGAAATATGAGGTCATAAAAAAAAAATTGCCTTTTTGAATTTATTTGCCTTTTTTCTTTGTTTTGATAGAGTGAAGAATAATCCTATTATTTATAAAATGGCTTCTCTATTAACCACAAGAGAATAGAGTATTTTTGTCTTCTATTGTAATATTTAAAATCAAAATATTGTTGTTTCTTCGCTGGGGGCGGGTGTTCTGAACTTAATTTTTAGCTACCATTCTGTAACCAAATTTTGATAAAAATAGAAACCAATCACTTTAGTTATCTATTTTTTTTTCTTTCTTTTTAATTAACCTAAAATATTATCAAAGAAATAGAATTTTGTTTTTATTGATTGTAATGTACACACAGGAAAACCTCTAAACTATTATCAAACTCTGACTTAATGAGGCAATGAAAATGATACAAAGTAATTATTGAGCACATGGCTTTTAGCAAAACTATATACAAACAGAGCAGTCAGCAAAGTGAATAAATCAATACAAAGCATAATAGAGAAACTTAGTCTGTCATTAAACCATTATTGTTAAGAAAATAATTATATTCATTTTTTTTTTTGCTATTCTACTAACAACTTTTCACTCGATGCTTTGGCTTCCTCTTAGCTTAATAAACGCACACACACACAAAGAAAAATATAAGGACATTTTTAAGATAATTTATCTCATTCATATAAACAGTGGGTCTGTTTAATGTGTTATTTCCCACCAGCATCAGTGGCCAGTGTTCAAACCCAAGTAACAATGAAAATTTTGAGTAATTTTTTAAGACAGACAAGCCCTTCCCACTTAGGAAATTAGCATAATACAATTGTCTATAAACATTTGGCTGAGTACCAGACAAAGGTATATTTAGTATCATATATTTTATTACCTGAATATTATTTTTAGTGGATAACCATATTTGAGTAGATGCTCTGTTTATTTTATTAAACAGGATATTTATTTATTTTTGTCTACCAGCCTGAATATTCGAGAGATCTTATTAATAATAAAATCTGCCAGATTAATAAATTAAAAATTCATCCCTTTCTTGAAATTTATATATCAAATACATTAGTTATAAATAGAAATAAATTTAACCACAACTTTTACACTTATTAACAGAAAAAGTAACTTACTTAGACGGAAAATTCTCAAGAGCACTGCTATCAAATCTTATCAAAATATAAATCTGTGCCTTAGATTTTTTCAAATATCTCCATTCCTGAAAGAATTACTCCTACCCCAAGCCAACATAGGTAACTATAAAAATGTTAAAAAATTTAAAAGAAAACTTAAGTTCAAAACTCCTGTTAAATTATATATATATATATATATATATATATATATATATATATATATATATATATAATAATACATAAATTTATCTCACATTAAAATAATTTAAATTTTAATTGCATAAAAAATTCAACATCATTTACTAGACATTAAATTATGTCACTTAGCATCCTCCATAATTTATCTAGACCTTTCAGTTAACCTGATGAATATTTATGAGCATCGCTTAAGTTTTAAAAACTAACAACATTTTACTTTTGTTTATGAATACTTGTTAAAAAAAAAAATACTCACATTTGCCTTGATCAAAGGACAAAATGCATTGGCTAAGAATAGTTTTCCTTTGTACCCTCAAAACCCTTGATGACTTGTAACTTCATGCTCATACAACCATCGACAGTTTCCGAAATAGTTCCATCTACCCATTTTCACTCACAAGGCTTGGATCATCTCCCCCAGCTGATAACATGAAGAAGTCATCTTTTTGACAAATCAACTATGGTGAGATTCAAACCCAGGGTTCATTGTCGGAAAGTGAACATTCTAACCAATAGACTTTGCCACACACAGAATATCAGGAGAAATGATAGTTTCTCATCTCAGAATAATAACTGGATTCATTTCATGTTAATTATCCTTGGGAAGGGCATTTATTTTGAAATTTATATTCATTCAGATATTAATACATAAAAAAGAAAACTTAATTTTAAGAAGGTTAAAGGCAGTATCAAGAAGAATTTCCAAATAATATAAAAAGCATTGACAAATACACTGAGGTTTACAAATAATATGCACAGGTAAATGCATCTCTTTATTGCTCTGCATTTATGTGTGTGTATATTATATATATATATATATAATCATTGTGGTACATAGGAGAGCTGTAGGGCATGTAGATCCAATCAACCCAAACAAGGATACAGAGTTTATATTTATGAAGCTGAATGCTGGTTTCAATAGTCATCTTAGAGGCCATGGGTGGGGAAACGAAATGGAAACCATTACAAATGATGTGAGGGATGAGAGGGTGGCTCTCATCTGAGTAAGATATGGCAATAACCATATATATATATATATATATATATATATATATATATATTTTTTCACACACACACCACAATGTATATATTTTACATTTCCTTTGTATTACATTTGTAAGTAGGATGCTCAATTACCTGCCGTGCCCTGAGAACTGCTATTTTGGAAACATACACGTGCTTCATGAACACTACAATCTTAACCTCTTCAAGCCAAGCGTCAATCACTTTCTGTCCTCCTTATACTTATAATTTTCACTTCCTTTCTTTTCATATGTTCATAACACACATCACTAACCCTCTACCATGAGTATCTGTTGATTTTTATATTGCTTTAGTCATAAAAAAAAAAAAAAAAAAAATGCCCACTAAAATTAAGGGTGGCGGAACATAGTGAGGGTGAGACAATGAAATCGAGCATGGCTGATCATATATGGAGGGAAAGAGGTAGTCATTAGCCCCTGTGAAATGAAGTGAAAATACTGGACAAGGAAGAAGACTGGAGATTTAGACATCTTAAAGAATCAGCACATAGGCTATGAGAATCTCCTTAATAGGCTTAGCATAGAAATAAATATGATAAAATAGCTGCTATTAGTAGAAAGAAAGACAAATGACACCAGGCCTTCAACAGTAGTCATCAGCAGGGAGGTTAGGTTTAAGGCTCCAAGTTCTCCACAGAATATTGTTTCACAGTGAATAAAAGCATTGGTTCATAAATTTGGTGATATAGTAATTGTTCAATCTCTGGGCCAGGCAGCATGTATTTGTGGAAATGGGGTGAGCAATAACTAAGCAGTATTAAAATAAGAATGATGAGATATCACTAGATGTGGGAAGTGGAACAAGAACAATCTATCCCAATAGATTAAATAAAGGGTTCAGTTCAAAATACCCTGTAGGCTACATGGATCAACATACACCTGGTGAAGGCCAGTGGGCACAACAGCTGAAAAAAAAAAAAAAACAAAAAAAAAAAAAAAAAAAAAAAACAAAGATGAGGACAATTACTCCCTATGTAAATAATGATAACTCCTCATCCTAGAAATTCAGACAGAAAAAAAAAATCATATTTACGCATTTTATAACACATAATTTATTTCATATCTTTTTGTGCAATTAGTGCTTTAATCACCCAACGGTAAAGGGTAATTTTAAGAAATTTAATACATACACTGAGGTATATGAAATGTTTCTTTTTGAATTAGACATTTTAGGGTTATGAAAATGAAGTGGAAATTTGTTGGTGCAGGCTTAATTGCCCTACAATGGACACTGTAAATCTTTTTTTTGTTTAATAAAGAAAGGGGAATTAACAATTTTGTATATTTTCACCATTTCACCAACCATTTAAACATTAATGGAATAAGTGAATAAATTAAAATTGTTCACATAGTTTAATCATATACAGTCATTTTAAAAGTTTAAAAAAATTATAATCTGGCTACAAAACAAAAATTGAGTTTATCATAGCAAATTTTTCAAGTATTATATATCTTAGCAGAAATAAGGAATTTTTTATCTATACATAAATTCATTGGGTAGTTTAACAAAAAGGTAGAAAGTATTGACATACATTAATAAATTGCATTCAAAATTTAATACTTAATGCCTTTTATTTGTTATGACAGTGAACAGACATTAAGAATAATTTGAAATAAGTTTCTCACAGAAATGATATCCAATTTTATTGCACTCCTATAAGGTTGTTCAAGTTATTGGTATTTTTCTGATGAGCTCTAATTTTAAACACCTTCCACAGATTTTCTATGGAATTTTGTTACTAATTTGGAGCTCTCTTCTCATTTAGGTAAATGCCATTCTGAGTTTACCTGTCAAAAGTTTATTATAATACGCAGTTAGATCATAGTCTCCCTATAGGTATTTCCTTGGAGCTATAGTCCTAGAGTAACTCTATAGGCAATAGGGATAAGTAATGTCAGCTAATTCCTAGGAAGCCTTTGTGACTCCATCTTTTTCTAATACTTCCAAACAAGTGAGCTTGTCATGGTGTCGGGGATCCCTTCTAACTCATGATGTTCTGCTGCTTTGATTCCTGGGCAACAAACTCACTTAGGTACTCTCTACCTTGAGTGGTTCTTGAGACTTGTATTGGTTGAAAATTAGTATAAAAAAACATATCAAATTAATGATTTTAGTCAAATTGTATTTTTAAGAATCTTTTAGCAACAAGGCATGGTGCAGTAATGGATAGTGTCTCGGATTGAGGAATTGGAGAGCTGAGCTCAAATTCCAGTCAAATCCATTACGTGCTAATACCTTTGGGAAAGGTATGAATCCTCTTCTCCCACCAGCTATGGGTAAATAGCAGGACAGATCGAGTTCTATAGTCTTGGATGGCAACTGGTCTACTGCATCAGGAAATGGCAACCTACTGCAAGAAAAAATCTGCCTTGTCAGTCTTGTATTGAAAGATATACGATTGCCTAAGCATGTATCACACATGGCACATAACTGATTAGCAACAATATTCTATGCTTATAGAGATTTTTGATTAGAACGCAATCCTGCAAATATTAATGTGGGGACTTGAAAGTTCTTTCAAATTTCAAATTTATAAAATCATATCAAATATAAAAGAGTTATTTTTTTTTTAATTCAATATATATAAAAGGGACACAGAAACATAAAATAAAAGAACAATTTGAGAATTATTTTCAAACTTTCATTATATGAAAAAATGTAAACATTATTTAAACAATATTTGACTTTAAACAATTCAAATGCTTCATACTCTAACCAGACAAATGTGACATAATGGGTCCCAGTTAGATTGGTTAAGAAATTTAGAGCCAAGTGGGATGTAGATGATTTTATCTAAACTTGAAGCACCAGCAATTTTCTAATTGTGTAGACAGTAAAATCTAGAAGCAAGATCTTCAAAGCAAATTACCTACTGTCCACAAATAGAGAAAAAGGAAAATAAAATCTTTCAGAAATTTTATTCATTTTTGAAGTAACAGTCTTTATGATAAACATAATTAAAACCTTCAATAATGATATCAAATTATCTAGTGGAATTGACACATCAAATATTTATTATATATAATAGGATAAGGAACAAATAAGAAATGGTTTATAAACGATTCCTACTTGTTCTTTATCCTATCATTCTGTCGGATTCCAATCCATATATCTAAGAATCTGGATAAAAATTTACTTTGTAAGATCTACAGATTGAAGTACTTTCAGTTTAGTAAATTGTTTTCTCTCTTAATTAAATTAGCATTTTTTTTAATTTTTTTTTTTAAAATCAAAATTATGTTCAGACTTATTCTGATGACCAACTACTGTATTGAGTGTGTTGTTTTGTAAAAGATTCCTTTTGTTTTTATATAATTTTTAACCCTAATTCCACAAGGTTTCTCCTTTCTTACAATTACTTCTAAAACAATAGGAGACAAAATTGTAATAAGCTAAAACTTAAAGGAGGAATTTACAATCACCTGTAATAACTGCCACAAGGAATTCATAGGAGAAACCTCAAGGAATTTAAATTTATAAGATAAAGAACAAATAGGAAACATTTATCAATCTAATATGTTTCATTTTTATTAAAGCTTCATCAGAGAATGAGATATGGAGAAAAAGAAAGATATTCTGGTATTTTTACTTGTGTTTAGAAAATACCAAAATTTCTTTTTCTCCATATCTAACATGTTTCCATAGTGAAAAATGTTGGAGTGATAAATCTTTCCTATTTGATCTATATTTGATCTCAATTCATATAAGTAAAATCAAACACAGACAATAGGATTTATATTTTATTTTTGCCTACTTACAATAGTCTTCATAAGTTTGTCTGTAAACTAACCAAATATGAATTGCTTCTGAGTTTCTAAACTGTGGATTTATTTTAAAAATAAAGAAAAAGCTGATGGACTCATGCTACAAGTATATACAATGTGCCATATTAAGCACAAAAACACAATTCATTTTCTCAAACTGCCTTTAAAAATTTGTTACGTTTGTTTTTACTTTTACAGTAACTATTATGAATATCAATATAAGAGAAACAGTAAGCTTGATGCATCATTATAAACTGAATTTTGATCTTAAATTGGCATGGTATAATGTTCGAACCACGTGATTAATATCTAAACAGTGAATTAAGTGTATTGACAAAGAAGATTATAAAGTTGAAAAATAAATATTTGATGCACAAAAATATATGCTCCCCCACTCCTGCATTGATGTATAATTTACTGCATACTAATATGACTAATATATATGTAGGTATACATAAAATACTCTTTTTTTTAAAACTACAGCAACAAAGTTTAGATGATCTCATATGGGCGAGCAGTAAAAAAAAAAAAAAAAAAAAAAAGCACCTGACTATAAGATCTGCAAAATATCATTTTTCTACAAAAATTATTCCTTCAAAATAATAGTATTTATGATATGCTGATTGATTGATTTGTTTACAGTTTATCAACCCTTTGTGGATCATTCAAAGCCAAAACATAATCCTTTTGCAAGTGAATATGGTATTAACAATTTTTTGAAAATAATGATTTTCTCCAGATACAAGTTCTACTATTTAATCCATAGCTGGGGATGAGCTGGATTCATACTTTTCCCATGAGTACTCGCACATAAGTGAATATAACAAAACCAACTAGATTTGGAACTTGATTCTCTGACTTCTCATTCTGAGCTGCTATCCATTACACCACCCTCACACCCCCATAATTTGATAGATACTTAACAGTAAGATACAACCACAAAAATTATTCTGTCTTGTAGTAGTAGTTGTTGTTGTTGTAGAATTAGTAGCAGTAATGGTGATGATATCATCACAAGAACCAAATGCTGATCTTACAGATGAGAAGCTCATTTTTGCAAACATGAGTCACCTTTGGTCACAGTAGTGCCTTGGGGTGTGGTTGGTTTACATAGATACAATTATTGTCTTTTTTTTCTTTTTTTAATACGGTGAAAAAATAAGCAGCTATGAGACAATAGTTCCTTTGATTATTTATCCTTTTAAGCAATTGCTATTAAAGAGAGACATGAATAATATGAATCATTTATAATCTTCTGATACGATTGGCTGGTCAGCAGATTGACCATTGTGTTTCACACCTGCTGATGGCTTTTATAAACAAAAGATAAGCCAACAACAAAACTTAAAAGACAGGTGATTCTAGATAAAGAACATTAAGGTATGGAAATATACAGTTAATGGCAACTCATTGACAAATATTAGCTATGACTACATCTTAAGCTTTCAGATGAAATTTATTACTAAAATGTTGCTGGCTAAACTTAGTCTTGAACCAATCTGGCTGAGATGATATATTGAAGTATATATTAAGTAAATCTTTTTTTTTAAGGTAATGGTGAAACGAACAGTTTCCATACAGGAAACATTAGGAATTGATTGACCAAACAGTGCTAGTCCAAATTCATAAAATCTTTTTTCTTAAAGTAGTTTTTCAGGAAATTAGACTTTTGAAATTCATTAACTGCTATTACTCTTTCTAGTACTGATGAGAGTTTCCTTCCAAACCTTTTGTTTAAGGTAGTGTGGAAAGTCAACATCTTCATTATATCATTAGTTTCCCTTCAAGTCATATGTGCTCTAGCCATTGAAATTTGAAATGACTTTGCCAGGTTAAAAGATGCATTTTCTTTTGAAAAAGAAAAATTATCCTAATATTGTATCCAATGTGCTGGTAAATCAAATGCAAAGAAACTAAAACATTATTTAATTAGAAAAGCTTTTAATTGTTTTTTTTTTCATTATGGACACTATTGTCCTGAAAATGTTTTTCAATGAATAATGAATTTTTACAAAAATTGTTTTCATTTTTTTAAGATGACATTATTATATAAAAACTATATTTACAAATCATAAATGGAAAAACTTAGTAAAATTCAGCAAACTCCAGTATTTTAAAAATCATTTTAAACGTTTTTGTGTGCATATAAACATGCAGATTTTTTAAATAGACATCCACACGTGACATTATCAGAAAATAAGAGTGGAAACAATAGTAAATTTAAAACCAAAGAACTCAAAATTAAATAAAACATTAGATTACTTACAATATTTTCTTAAATTTTTAAGATTACTGGGTAGTTAGAAAATTATATAAAAAAGGTGCTCACATTATATCCATCAAGTAATTTTTACAGATATGTCTACTGTAGAAAAAGTTTTTAAACATAAGTCTAAAATTAAAGTCTAAATTAAAATTTGTTTTGAAATACAGCAAAGTATTTTGCTAATTGGAATAAATTACATTTACTCTATTAGCTTTAATTTCATTTAAAACTAAAATAAAAGCTTCAAGAAAGATTGTTTTCATTTTTAAAAATTCATTTTAAACTTTAGGTATCGCTTTTTTTTAAGGTACCTACTTATAAGTTAACAAAATACAGTTATCTATTTCATCATCTCACATTTTACAAAATCATTCAACACCAGAAATGAATGACTTGTAAAATGATTCATCGAATTTTTAATTAATATTACAAGTTTTCTGACAAAATAGTTAAAAAAATATGTAGTTTGTAATTCCATCTGTTCATTTCTAAGCAGATTTTCATGAAAGGAATCAAAGATGTTCATTTAAAAAAGTTTTTTGGTTGAATTATTTTGAATTAATACATTTTCAATATAAGAAATGAAATTAAATCCAAAATTAAGTAGCAGACAAAGAGTTTTATCCAAAATAAACTTATTATTTGAAAGACAATGATGTTTAAAATTCATAGTTTCTTTATAAAAATATTTCTTGATAAATATTCCTAAAAAGTATAAAATATACAATTGTTCAGTATCTGGAAGTAAATAGTGCTTAAGACATTAAGTTGTTATTCTTTTTAAAAATTAATGAAAACTAAGTAAAAGTGTTTAAGTATTCAATGGTTGGTTTTACATGAAAATTACATGAAAATTGTAAGAATTACAGTTAGTGTTGAAGCTTAAATAAGCATGGAATAATACAACACAAAATGTACGTTAACAAAATGTATTGAAACAAAGAATAGGTACACAATATTTACAGTTAGTTTGGTATATTCTTGGGAAGACTGTTCCTGCATAATGGGTTGACTAAATCGCAGTCGGGCAGAGTCTCTGGATTCAATTTCTTAATCTCTACTATCTTCCCTGTCTTCCGGTACCAACCCATATTTATATGGTCGGTAGTCCGCTTATGTAAATTAGGTGTATCATACACAACAGTTAGTAAATAGATTTACCACTCAGCTGTGTCCTAAAAATATCAAAGCATTTGAATATATCAATTTATAACCTTTGATAAGATTGATCATTCTAACAATTAGAATGTAAAATGCTTGATGTCTCTTTTTAGGTTTAAACCCAAACCAGATCAAAATACTAATCTGACCATCTGAGAATTTAACTATCAAAACATTAAAAACAAAGATGTTTTTCCTTAGTTTCTGGAAGCAATTTCCTTAGTAAAATGACAAAATGGTTAATTAAGCTTAATTTGTGGATCATATTAGATGTTGCAGGGGATTCACAACGACACTGTAATAATCTAAGAATATAGAAAATGATAGGACAGATAACATATCTTTATCAAATATTTCAAATCAGAACTCGAGGGATGCTGCAGTACTTCATAAATTTTTTCTTTTATGTGCTGTGTCCTTTCAGGATGTAGGCAATTATGGCTATCTACAACTTTCTAATCTTTATAACCCTAAACAATGTTTGTCTCATTTCTATCCCACCCAGCCCCTGTTCTGTCTCACACTTGCACAAGCTTGTTAGGTAAGTTACTCAAGGTTTCCTTCTGCCTCTCTTGTCTTTAATATACTGTGAGTGTTAAATTCTCCAAGCCCATTTTTCTCATTACATGTCTTAGAATTGTTTAATCATCACTTTTTTATTCTAAGTAGAAGTGTCTTTTTTCTTAAAACTTTCTTGCTGCTCACATGTTCTGTCTATGGTATTCTCAGCATCCTTCTATAGAACTACATCTCTGCAGGTTAAAGTCTCCTCTTCATGCGATGAGATTGTCCAACATTCATTGCCATATCAGAAAACTGACATTACATAACAGTTCAGTACACTTTTTGTTGTGGCATACCTACAGACGATAATAGGTATGTCCCCATTCACATAAATACAGTAGTAATTACTGTACATGATCTGCAGTTGGAGATTCTTTGTGGAATTCATTTGACTCACTTCTAGCAGTTGACTACTACTTCTACAGGCCACTGGTGAATCCTATATGTGTTGTTCTTGTCCTAAGTATTATCGTTCATTACCAACCTTCGTGTGATTATTGTATTCAGTAACCTTCCCTAGGTTACAACACTTTTCTTTGTTTCTAACAAATTTTTATCAAAATTTTCCCCCATTTCTTAACACTAACTTTTGGAAATAATCTTTCACTGTTCCAGTGTGGTTTTGGATTTCTATGTCACATATACTATCATAACACTTGTTTTATTTTTTCGGTAAAATCAAGTTTTAAATAATAACAAAGTTTTCTTTTTCTATTTAAAGATTTTACTTCTACATTTTTAGAATGACTGGAATAAAGTTGGTCAAACATTTACTCACAATGACAAGCTTACATTATAAATATATATTATAAATACATTACAAATTAATTATAAGTGCTGATTGATAAATAAGGTTTCCAATCTTATAAAATAAGTTCTATCTACTTTTTCATTTCATCCATGAAGAAACTTTCCAGTTCAGCGTTAATCCAGCCATACACATAGTAACTTCAATTTTAAAATCTTTTTCTTAAAAAAATGTTGACCTTTCAACTATTCTTAGAATTTCAGAAACAACCAAAACCTGATGGTGCCAAATCAGATCTGTATGGAGAGCATCAATGAAATTTGTCACATTGGTCTTTGTTCATCAAACTTGCTCCTACTGTAGTTTTTGGCATGTTGGACCCATTTGCAGACATTTTTCATACCCATAAACTGTTTTCATATATTTATGATTGGGTGTAGCACTCTTGACGAACAAATGCTACCATACACTGAACTGACACCATGTTTGAACAGAACTTTATATACAAGTGAATACATGTACAAACATGTTTCTATTTCCATTATTATTGATGACACTTGATAGATCTTACTTATCTATCAACCCTCATATTACAATCAACTGTTATTGCTCTCCAAAGGTTTCACTGGTTCAGACACAAGCTTTAATTACCTGTTCTTGTTACTAACAAAGTTTAAGTATTTTCAATTTGTTCATTTAGAAGGTCAAATGGAAACTAAGATACATTTTATAATTATATTTCCAATATTGTAAGTCTTTGTTTAAACAAAATAAGTAAGTCTTTGTTTAAACAAAATAAATCCTAGTAGAGAAAATTGCAAAAGCATAATAGACATTAACTTTTGATTTTAATACTTTTCAAAATATTTCCAGATTTGTCTTATTCAGTTTTCAATAAATTCCCAAGAATAGATACATTGATTTGCATCTAATTTCTATTTCCAACAAAATTTGCTGAAAGTTACTACCTTGCAATTTAACTATACTAAAAAATGAATAAAATGAAGAAGCAACATTGTCTGTACATATTATTAAAAAGGAATTCAAGAACAAAGATTATACTGATTTTTAAGTATATGCATCAATGTTAGCTACAGTATCTTTGATACAATGTGACCAAATCCGATCAGATTCATTCTGAATGCATTTTGTTAACACATTGCAGATTCTCTGAGTGTAAAACACACTAACACTTGCAGTTTCTGAATGCATTTTGTTAACATTAGCAAAGTTTCTGAATGCATTTTGCTAACATTAGCAAAGTTTCTGAATGCATTTTGCCAAGATTACAGAATCTCTGAATGCATTTTGCTAATGCTTGCAGAGTCTCTGAATGTGTTTTGCTAATGCTAGCAGAGTCTCTAAATGCATTTTGCTAATGCTTGCAGATTTTCCAAATCCATTTTGTTAACACTGTAGAACTCATTTTTTAATGCTATGCATTCTCAAAAAAATGCTTTTAAAATATATATCTTGCAGTCAAAAACCAAAAGATAGTAAGGTCACTTTCTTCCTTTTTGTTTGCTGTTTTTTTAATAATAAATAATTAAGAATAAATTATCTTTATTAGAAAGGAGTTTAATATTTTTGTGACAAAATATTATCTATTGAAATTTTTGTTTTTAATAGTGTTGAAATATCTCAAATATATTTAAAGATAATGTCAAATTTTAGAAAGTAGTTGAAACAGTCATGTGAGTGAGAGTTGTTCATGTTTTACATGAGGTAATTCACTTTCATAAAAGAAACAAGAAGATAGGTAAAAAAAAAAATGTCATAAAACTAATACACTGGCATGAAGTAGAAAAAAAGGTAATGATGATAAAAATAATATTTGTCTGGCAAAAAAGGAAAAGCTTGAAAGGAAAGTAAGAAATTAGCCAACTTTGAATTAAGCTGAAATTTTTTTCTCAAATTCATTGCAAACTGCTGCACAGATCAATGAGGGAAAAAGAATTTACTTTAAAGCAAACAGAATTTTAGAAATTTCACATATAAATATCTCAATGATAAATGACTGCTTATAATAAGGCAGTGATTCCCAGCCTGGTGTCCCTAAACATCTGCAGAAAGAATACTGGGGGATTTTGAGATACATAATACATTTCAGAAGATGCCTATAAAAACAAATTAGTTTTATTAAAAATAGATGACTTCTGTTAAATAATCATTTAAAATTGTGTTTTTACTCTTTATATTTCATGAAAAGATCTTTGTCAAAATAACATTTAATCTTGCCATATTTTGCTAATAGCTTACACAAAATTACAACATTGAACTACTGGTATATTACTAGATTATTTTTCATGAAACTTGATGCTTTGAGATTATCCTTTAATACACTGCAAATAATTTATAAATGAAAAAAGTAAATTCTTGAATAGTTACAATATTATTATGAAGATATTTGTATTGCATTTGACAACACTTGTAGACATATTGAAATCATAGAGAATGAATATCAAATTTTTTGTATAAATCAAAAATAAAATAATAAAAAAGCAAATTGTTATCTTTAGTGCATAAAATGGTTGGGAACCACTGATTGAGAGCAAGTAGAAAGGAAATAAGGTCAGCAGTTAGGTGGCTAATAATTTGTAAGCCCCTGAGTAACAGAATATAAGGGCAAAGAAATGCAGTTTAATCACAAGGGGGAATGTTTACTTGATCAGAGGCTTGTCTATTTCAAGGGAGGTAAATCCCGTCTTCACCTAGAAATGGAGAAAATTTGTAAAAAGCTTTTAATCTGCTTAATTTACAATAATTATTGGGAACAGGGTGTTACCAAACATTGTAAAGAGTTTATTTTAACAGCACACTCATTTCTAAGATTTTGAATTTATAAAAGCTAGACAATGGTTCTCCAATTATCATCATCATCAAGTGGTGAGTAGTTTTTTTAACAAATGTTTTTTATTAGAAAAATTTTTTATATATATATATATATATATATATATATATATATATATATATATATATATATATATAAAACTGTTTGCTCAAAATTTCTGCTGATATTCAATAATTTCACTTTTGATGATAGCGTGAGCACAAGACAAATATCACAGCACATTATTTTATAAACCCAATGTCTAACTGGTTTATAAATTAGCAACATTTTCCATTGAGAAACATTGTATACATCTGCATATATGCACAATCACAAATATGAATTCAAACTCATAAACACATACCTATATAGAAAATGTTCTTGTCTTTTATCAATTACTTAGAAAAATCATTTATATTTCTACTTATAACATATTCCACATAGTTTGCATACAATTTAAATCCAGATATAAGATTTTTTCATAACTTCTGCTCTTGTGTAGTTAAAACAGTGTTCTTTATTTTACTTACATAGTGTAATGTTTATCAGTAGAGAAAGTGAATTTGGCATGCTTGATTCTGTTTTTATTCATTTCATGCCAATTCAAAAAGGCACAAATCCCTCTTCCATCAGTTATGGGTTCAATAACAAAGACGACACAGTTCTTTTGTCTTGTGGTGGCAACCAGTCTTGGAGAAGAAAAATTCTCCAATTCAAAACCAGCTTTAAGGGGGATGTGATCTGTCAGGCTGTCTTGCCCAAAACACAACACTACTGCTATGGCTGAAGTAAATCTAGTGACCTGACAACCCTAATAGGTTATGGAACTTGTGATATAATGGGATCATTTTAAAAAAGCAAAAACAAGAAACACAAAGCAAAAGGAAAATTTAAAAAAATATTGGGATAGAATCCAATTTATTTTCCTTCTTTGGATCCTAGTGGGAAATTATTTTAATATGTTTTTAATTATTACTTGAATATAATAGATTAAATTACAAAACTGAGAATTCCATTTATTTATGCACCATAAAAATAAACCCTTTACAATGTTTTGATTTTGCTTAACTGTAATGAGAACGTTAACTTAAAAAAAAAAAAAAAGAAAAAAAAAATGAAAAATATTCAACAAAACTTCTAAAATATAAATTTTTAAAATTAAAGAATATTCTTTAAAAACAGACCAGCTCAAACATGCATCAGATAAAAATCTATAAAATAAAACAACACACACATTAAGATAGACTATGAAGAAAATAATATTAATATGATTTAATAAATAGGTTAGTCTTTTGAATTGCTAATAGAAAATATGTAGACTCATGACATACTTTTATGTAAACTTAATCTGCACATGCAGTTTTATAAAATTTAAATGATATCCTCCAGGCATCATTTTAAGCTAACACCTTTTATCTATATACTGTCACCATTTTGCTTAAAGTTTGAATATTTTTGATTTCAGATGAAAATTTGGAAATTTTCTCACATATTTCAGTGAAATTTTAACTTTACAAAATCATAGTTTAGGTATTTAAAAAAAAAACGTATCAGTTTAAAATCATGTCAGGAAGATATGTTAGCAAAAACAATCAAGCAAGGAAAAAAAAAATATGTATATAAAACATTAAGTTTTTTAAAACCAGAAAATGAAGATCAAGTAAAAATAAGCAATCTCTATTGTAAAAATTCACCTTTTTTTATAGTTTTTTTTTTTTTTTATGGAATATCATCCTTTTGTGGGTTATTTAAAGCCAAAAAATATTTTTAGATTGGAAGAAATTTTTTTTTTGAGATACTAATTTACTGATACATCTTATATTAATTAACCCATAGTTGGGAGAGAAGAGGTGGACTCATACCTTCCCCAAAGGTATTTGCATGTAAGTGAATATAATAAACTGACTAGAATTGAAACTTTATATATATATATATATATATATATATATATATATATATATATATATATATATATATATATATATTTCACTATAGTGTAAAATATTGAATTTTTAATTGTATCTTTTAACTCTGGAACTAAGCCTGAAATAATCAAGATAGGGGGCATAAGGTATCTCTTACTATTAGTTTTAAATAACATCATTAATTTTTATTCAAAAGGCTGACTATGAAGGAGTGATGCTAGAGCTGTGAAATCTTGCATTAATTTCAACTCTTCTTCTTAATAACTATTGTTTATTTCTAAGTAAACTGACTGTCCAAAGACGACTTCAATAGTAACTAGCAGTGACTTCTTTTGGAAATAGACAAAATTTGATATTGTGATTCTTTCAAGTACCTGCAGAAAAAGGGTCGAGCTCCCAAGGACATTCATGCTGACATGGTCACTACATTAGGAGATGACACTCCAGCTTTATCAACAGTGCAAAAGTGGCAGCCAAATTTTGTAGGGGAAGGGAGAGTCTTGAAGATGACCCAAGGTCTGGACATCCTGTAACTGCTACCATGGAGGAAAACATTGATCATGTTCACCACATAGTAAGAGATGAGATCAAATAGCCAATGCTTTTAGCATATCCCATGAGAGTTGTGAATATTCTGCACAATAAACTTGGCATGATGAAAGTTTCTGCTCAGTAGGTGCCATCTGATCAAAAGTGCATCAGGCTGATCACATCATGGGAAAATCTGATCCAGCTGGTTTCCTTGAACATATCTTAATCCAGGATGTGTGTTGGGTTCATCACTTTGAGTCAAAGAGAATCTATGCAGTGGCAACATCCCCACCTCACCTGCCCCCAAAAAGGTCATGGTCATTTCATCTGAAGGGAAGGTGATGGCCTCAGTTTTTTTGGATGTAAATGGATGCATTGTGTCTATTGACCATTTTTAAAAGGGGCCATACCATCAATGGAGAGTACTATCCCAAATTTCTGAGGCAGTTATGAAAGGCTATCAAAACCAAACACACAGGAAAACTAACAAATGGGGGTTCATCAGGACAATGACCCTGCACACAAATCCTTGGTTTTAATGGCTGTTGTGTGTGATTGTGGCTTTGAATTGCCTGATCACTCTCCCTCCCTATTCTCCTGATTTGGCCCCTAGCTGACTATCCTGTTCCCTATAAAAAAAAAAAAAAAAAAAAAAAAAAAAAAAAAAGAAGTGTATGGACAACAAAGGGGGCTATGCTGAAAAATAAACCTCATTTGGTCACATTCCATGAGAGTATCTTGGTCAGCCTATGAAGTTTTCAGCTGACCCTCATATTCTATTATAACATTTTGACTATAAAAAGGATTTTTAAGCACAGTTCATATATTTCACCAATTTCATCATCATGCAAAGAAGACTGAATGAACTGAAAATCCGCTCTTGACACTTTTCATGAATGGATAGATTAAACAGATATCCATATAACAGAAAACAGATTTTATAAATATATTAACTACAAAAGTATTTGTTTTGAAAATTTCTAAATTATAACAATTCAGATAGATCAAGTGAAACCTCATATGTCAACCATCAGTCTTCTCCAGTTAAGAAACTAATCAGTAATAGAGATTTAAGCCAAAGGTACCAAAGATAGTGTTTTTAATGTATGTATTATTTTTTTTGTTCAGTTGACAAATGTAATATATATTTTTATTATTGTTTCTAAGAGAGAAGAGAAAACTCATAACTGAAAAATATTCTCTTCAATAATATAAATCACAATGTGACTTTATTTATTGGTCATGCAACCTGATTTCCTCTACATGCTAATGAGATATTCCATTCTTATGAGAACATGAGGTATTGCTCAACACCAATATATGAACATGCCTCATGTAACCATGACAGAATATTTTAACATTAATACTGCTTTTTATTACTTTTATTTTTGCTTTCTTTGCATATTTTTACTTTTAATAATTTACACATCTGAATTCTATTCCTTTTTACATGCTAAAATATAGTTAACTCTATTAATAAATTCTAGATTAAATCATACAGAAAATAGAACCAATGCAATTACAATATTAAAGAAATATTGCTGTTATTTTTTGATAACTAAACTGAGGACATATATATATATATATATATATATATATATTTATTAATAACTACAATGTGAGAATTATGCAAATAAAAACGTTTAGCAAACATATCTGTCCTTTTGTTGCAGAACATAGGTCTATAATCAACATCTATTTTTATCTACATTTCCTTGAGTAGAGACTAAATACCATGTGTTCATGTTCTAAGAATGAAAAAATATTTTGCATAATAAATATTTTTCAATCACAGACTGAACATTTCAGATAAAAAATTCAATGACTGTGTCATACTACAGACTTATTGATCTACTCTTGTAAAAGTATGTTGGATGCTAAAACACATTAAAAAAAAAAAAATATATCAGCAAATATGTATTGCTGATTAACTAATATTACAATAAGGTTAATTTCAGACCAAGTCTGAAGATTACATTGAGGTGTGAACGTGAGTGAGAGACTGTACTGAAGCGTGAAAGTGGCAGTCACCATGCAGTGTTAATTCCTATGTCCACAATGTCTATATCTATAAATGCTCTCTGATAGTGTGCATTCCCCAATAAATATAGCAAATATTAACTCTCTATCTCTCTGAGATTTTATATATATATATATATATATATATATATATATATATATATATATATATATATATATATGTGTGTGTGTGAAATATTAGTAAACACTAATAAAATAATTTATCCTAAAAATATACAAACACTTTACGAAAAATGTTGAAACAAGCAATACTTCATGCAAATTACAATGTTTTACTTTTGTTTATTTTTTTAATTTCTAAATACATCTTTGTTTTTTTAATTACTAAATATATCTTACTGTAAAAAAAAAAAGAAAAAAAAAAAAAAATAGTAATATCCTGATAGGAAGGACTAAATTTTAGCATGGGAAAAAAGTTCAAATGTTTAGTAGAACAAGTGAGAAGTGAAAAAAAAAGTGTACTTATTACATCTACCAACAAAGTTGGAAGGAGGTTAATGTTTTTGACTCTGTCAGCCTGTTTGCTAGCAAGATATCTAAAAGAAAGAAAGTCAAAATTAAAAAAAGAATTAATTTTATATTACATTTTGGGTGTGGTCAGAGCAAGAGGAGTTAGGATGAAAATAATTAATCTTTTTCAGCATGGCATGTGAATAAAAGATGCATTTCCCTCATATTGATCCCTCATAAAAAGAACATTTTAGTCTTTAAGTAGCAAATATGTTGTTTCTTTCCTTGACAATTCTTAGATGCTTCAATCAATAATCAATAGTGTTAACTATGCTCTTCTACCTTTTTGATGACTATTTGGAGGTTGTTAATGCTAATCCTTCCAAGGATTGAACTCTTTATCCTTGGCTAACAAGCCATGTTGAATTACCCTGTCCCACCTGCTAATTAAAAATGATAAGGGTGAAAAATTATTTCCCTCTGGTTTGGTTTGATTTGTTTGATTTGTTTGATTTGTTTTACAACATATCAACCTCAATGGGTTATTTAATGCCGACAAAATTTAATGCTGGTAATATTTTTTTTTCAAAAATGTAATCTGGGTAATAATTTTTTTTACAAAGTATTTCTAGTATTAAAACATATTTTTACACTTTCATAGGGTTTTGACCCCAGTTTGGGGGTTAACTATTTGCCCATAGTTGGAACCCTAACAGGTGCTACCACACCAGATCATGATGAACCTGTGAACACCAGCAATTAAGAGGTGGTTCCATGCTCCTCAAAACCTCCTGATCAGAGGCCTTGCTGTTGGAAGTAGTTTATCATCTTACCCAGGACGTGGATGTAGTTTATCATCATACCCAGGACAGATTTTTTTTCTGGGATTCCATGCTGGACAATTTCAGAGCTTAAACAAATAGGACAATTTTAACTTTTATGAATTAGTGAATGAAAGAAAAAATATATTCCATCATATATCACTAAGGTATTTAAAGAAATTAATATCTGGTTTCGGTATAATTATATTAAGTGCCACTAGTATTAGTACATTTTTTATTCAAATTATCATTCTTTCAATATTATCCATAACTTCAAAATTTTTTATAAGAAAAACTTCAATATATAGTTAGTAAAGCATACACTGTTTCTTTTTTCTTATTTCTGTAAGCATTAATATAGAAAATATCCTTTTTCTTATGAACATGCTAATAAAAATAAATTCTCAGCACAAATCTCAAAATAATAATATTAGATGTGCAATTTTACATACTGTTCAAGTTTAACAGACAAGTCTTGTAAAGATGGGTCATTTTCATACAAATATTATATAATACAAAAATTTGAATAATAAACTAACAAAACGAAATTAAGGTAAAATAGCCAAAATTCATGGAAATCTGAATGATATACTACCAATACTAAGTCTGCTCAAGGAGAAAGTATGAAAAGACAAATGAAAAAGACAGAACAAAAGGAAAAAAAAACACACCTACCTATACAAAAAGCTAAAGTATTCAATATGCCTAGAAATTAAACTAAGAGCTGTTTATTAGTGTCTGTGCACACACACGCACAATATATATATATATATATATATATATATATATAAAAAAGCAGGGAGAGAAGATAAAAGATATAGTTTTAAGGTATGCTATAGTTATGGGTAATAGTGTTCAATACCAGGGATAAAGTATATGTAAATATAAAAGTAGACATTGAGGTCAGCTCTGAGATGTGACTGCTTGTTGCATGCATGAGCATAATATTTAGGGCACTATATATATATATATATATATATATATATATATATAAATTTACTAATTTAAAAATATGGTTCCATCACTACACAGGAATTATCATGTTTCAAAAACAGATGCTAAAAACTTCAAATTCAATTATAGAATTAAAGTCTCTAGTTCTGCTTCATTTTCAAGCAAATTTATAAGAGTTTAGTCTTTAAAACTAATAGTAAGAGATACCTTATGCCCCCCCCCACCCAGAGTTTTATAAGCACATAAATTCATAATATTAGTTTCTAAGGATACGGGGAAATTCAATCATTTTAACAAGGGGTGGTAGGGTATTCATTTTCACAGACAACTATTGTATCAAAATATGAGTTACTTTCGAAAAGAGATTAAGTCAAGGTAGGGTAGGGGTGCCTTTTCCAACGAATGATGACATCCATTCAATGCATGTCATCTGGTCTTTTTCAATGACAAAAAGGTTTTCAGCACTTTTGTTTTGCTGTTAAATTTGTACTTGTATACATAAAAAAATTTTCTAAAAGGGTTGTTTGTATATGAATATGTCGTATTGAACTACAATTTAAAATATTATTCTTAATTTTAATTACTAATCTTAAAACAAATAAATGTAATAGAATTACTGAAATTATTTAAAAATTATTAAATATCAAATATAAATATGTATTTTCATTTATCAGTTTTTTTTTAATTAAACATTACTTAAGTAAAATTTTTGACAATGTCAGCAAAGAATAGCTATTTCATTTCTTTAAGTAAATTTTTATTTTTTATAAACCTAGTAATATATAATTTCTCATGTATGCACAAAGGACATGGGTCATTTAATGACCTACATATTCTAGTTAGAATATGAAGATCATATTTTTTAAATTATTAAATTTATAATATTTATGCTCTGTAGATTTGCATTGAGCACTGTTTTGTAAAAATAAAAATATTAATAAAAACACCAGATTATATATCTTACTGTTTTTTCTCTTTATTATAAGATTATATATATATATATATATATATATATATATATATACACACAGTGGTGGGGGGGAATAAATATTCGTACACATGAAAAATTGTATTTTTATAAATGTAAAAGCCTTAACTAAAACAAATTTTGATACATTTTATGTGTAAAGATACATTTTATTAAAAAATAGTAATAAACTTAATTAATTCTTATTCTAACAGAAATTAATGCATTTTTTTCATTTTAACTGAAGAAAAAAGTATTCGTACAAAACAAAAAAAGCATATTAACTTAATTTAATACTTTGTGGAATATCCTTTATTGAGTTCAACAGCTACCAGTCTATTCCTGTACGTCCCAACTAAGAATTTGCACACATTGAGTGGTATTTTGTCCCATTCTTCTTGGCATATTGTCTTCAAATTCTTGATATTTGTTGGTGCTCTTTTCCCAATTTGAATTTTCAAATATCGCCACAAATTCTCAATTGGGTTCAAGTCTGGGAACTGACTTGGGCATTCCAAGACATCAACGTTACTTTCAGCCAACCATTTCCTTGTAGATCTATGTTAGCGGTATGTTTAGGATCATTATCCAGTTGG